>CM062811.1:1158437665-1158610981 GCA_031772625.1 Pinus tabuliformis
TTTTAGTTAGTCAAAAAATGTTTCATGTGTTCATACCTAGTATACATAAATTTTTATTACAATTATTTGAAGGCATCATGAGGCTTCAACATTCCAATTTTTATCTCAACCCTATTTAGCTCTAGTATCCATCCCTTTGAATAAATAAGGATTAGTTCAATTTTTATTAAATGCATAATTTTTTTTGTCAGAATGTAGAACAATGATCATTGGCCCATTTGCTAGAATATTCTCTTGTGAAGGCCTCACCCTTTTATAAGGAATTTTTTATTTATTTATTTATTTATTTATTTATTTTTTTTTATTTTTCAGACAGGAAAATAATTTTCATATATTCAATCTTATGGATTTGAAGGCAAGCCTTTGGTACTCCCAACCTATGTCCATGAGAAATTATTTCTATTTGAATTATGTCAACAATACAGGTCTTGGACTGAATTTAAAAAAAAAAAAGATATTTATACCTTTATCCATTTCACTAGGAAAGTTCAAGCTTGAGAATATTTTTATAATTGATTAATATGCTACTTGTCCTTATATGTTTAAATTAAATGAGCTTGAAGAAGCTAAAGTTTTTAATCCTTAGTCTATTTTCTCTTCTCCCCTTAATTGTACGGGATATGGTATTAAATTTCAAGTAATGCAAGCTGAAGGTGCTAGAGACAATCAAAATTTTCTTGATATTCCATAGGTTTTCCATGAAGACACAAGTTCTTTTTACAACACTAAATCACCTCAAAGGAAATATGGACTTTTAGTCACAAGCACTAAGTCTACTCCCCAATAATCCTAGAAGAGAACCACTAATTCAAAGGGTCAATATCAAGAAAGATAATTCAAGAAGAAGATTAGTAATATTGTTGGAGAAGGTGGTGATGGGGATCAACCTGGGTTCAAACTTGAAAAGTATCATTTTGTCTCCAAAAGAAAAAGAAGCAACACCTATAACACACCCATAGATGTAGATACTCAATTCATGGAAATTGATGATCTTGAAGAAACACCAGAGGAACCAAACTGGATTGAAAGGAAAGTCCTATAAATTCAATATGTTGTTGAAGAATTGGATGAATAAGAGCCAATTGATTTTGAAAATGAATCGGTGGCACTGCATCACACGACCTAAAATAAGAGTTTGAAAAAATTACATTTTAATAAAATAAATGTGAAAATGATGAAGTTATAGGTAAAGTGAACTTTGAAATTTATCTTAAAGGAAGAAATACCTCAAGATTATTTGAATTTCATCAAGAAGTTGGAGATGCATTGGTTTGATCAATTTCAAAATAAGAAGAAGAAAAATATAATATTAAAACATAGGAAAAAGGAGTTGGAAATGACTTTATTACCAAATCCATTGTTTCTTGAACGAATCTCCACTATTAGGCCACTTTCAGCTTTAGCAGATATACCACATAGAAGTTCAAGGATTATAGTGGCATTGAGTTTGTTGGTTGTGTTGAGCCACTTATACAAAAAGAAATTGCACAATCTATTGCACCATCACAAAGCTTCCTCCTCTTAAAAAAATTTTAGTGTCTATAAAAGAAATTAAAACATTAAACATGTAGGTGGGGTCCCCAAGAGAAATAAATAGTATCA
Organism: Pinus tabuliformis; assembly: GCA_031772625.1. Taxonomy (NCBI): domain Eukaryota; kingdom Viridiplantae; phylum Streptophyta; class Pinopsida; order Pinales; family Pinaceae; genus Pinus; species Pinus tabuliformis. Next base: position 1,158,439,268 of record CM062811.1, read on the forward strand.
ATATCACTGGAATAGTTTGTTTTCTATTTGGGTATTTGGCACAATAAATAATTTTTGTGTTGTTCTACATATGTTTTTATTTATAGCATATACATTATTCAAAGAGGCAAATTATTTTGGTAATATTAGCACATTCAATGGTGTCAAATTTGTGATTCCCTCTTATGAATTCAATGCATTTACAAGTTTGAAAAATATAGGCCCATTATTAGCATATGACAAAAGGCACTGTCCCTCACAAAATGATCATCAATCCCGATGACACATTACAATTTAAACTGAAAGAGAAGGGATATCATTATCCCATTGAGCTAATAAGAATTATATATATATATATATATATATATATATATATATATATATAAACCCAAGTAAATCCTATTGTTATTGAATCGGGCTTGATCAGGGTTCGGTGCTCTGCAACTAGGGTTTGAGGAAACCTTGCAACGGCGCAGAGTCCTCTGTCATAGCAGCGCCGCAGCAGCAGTTTAGCGAAGATCAACAACAAGCTTCTGGTATAGCGAGGACGGGTATGGGCAAATCTCAGGGGGGGCCTCAAAGCCCTCCCCAGAAGTCGAAAGAGATCCGTCGGCGCAAATAGGATCGCTGCTCTCAGGGTTGGAACATGAGGAAGAGGTTAATAGAGAACCCCCTCTGCAAGACAAAACAAATGCGCCCCTCAATCAGTCAGGAAGAAACAATGAGATACCAGAAAGAGATACAATGCACACAGAAGTACCAAAGGTAACCTCGAACACATGCAAACCCATAGCAGCTGAAAGGCCTAGAATAGAACTACCCAGTCACAGAATCAATGGGAGAATCCAGTATATGAGGGACCATGCACTCATTGGAAAATTTATCGGATTCTGGCCAACAGAAAGAGCATTGCATGGATGGATCTCGGCCAAATGGAAACCCAAGGGCCATGTTACACTACAGCTAGGACCAAAAGGGTTCTTTACGGTGATTTTTCTCTGCATCGAAGACAGGAACCAAGTAATGGACGAAGGGCCATATTTTTTCAACTCAGCTGGCCTCTATCTAAGGGAATGGGCAGCAAGATTCAACCCGGACAAGGAGGATCTCAGCTGGGCGCCAGTATGGATCAGGATGTACTCACTGCCAGAGGAATATTGGGATGAAGAATCGCTAAGAGATATAGGAAACGGGCTGGGGGAATACATAAAAGCTGCAGAAGAAATGAAGCTGCGCAAATACACATCCTACGCTCGCATCTGTGTCTTCATGCACCTGGATAAGGCCTTACCAGACTCAGTAAGTCTCTCTCACGATGATTATGAATGGACTCAACCATTGGATTATGAACATGTTCCCTTTCGTTGTCGCAAATGCCATGCGCTTGGACATCTCTTCAGGGATTGCCCTCTGAATGCCAAACCCCAACCCCCCAATCCCTCTGACATGCAAAACCAAGATGGGTTCACCAAGGTTACTAATCGCAAAAGATCGCATAGAAAACCCTCGAATGGGAAGAAACCCCAGCCAGAAGCTGCATCCTTCCCTTCAACCAGCAACAGCTTCGAGATCCTGGCCAACACCTCTGAAGATCACCCCCTGCATTCAAACTCAAGGCTCCTGCCCCTCTCAGCCTCTGTTATCCCTCCTCCCCCTGGATCCTCTTCCCCTCCCAGCCAACCGGAAAAGAACCTTGGGCCTCCTAAAGAAATCAGAAAGTTCTTGAGTGGAAAGACAAAGGATATGGAGGTGGATGCCCCCTCCATCCATACTATGAGTACAGCCACAGCCCCAGAAGATATGAATCAGCCACAAGTGATGGACGAAGAGCCGAAAAGCTTCGACCTAGGAGGACTTGATATCCTGGAGCTCGAAGCAGCATGCAAAAAGAAGGAGTTTGACAAGATACCGGAGCACCAACTCAACACACTGGAAGTTATCTTAGCCAGGGTGTACCAGCAGCATCAGTTAGGCATCCAACCAGGCAGTTACTGGGATGGTAGCCTCACTCCAAAAGATTCCAAGAAGAGAGGGAGAAGAACCGACCTTCAACGAACAATTGCATTAGGGAAAATCCTGGTTGACTCAGGAAGATATGCGAAGCTGACCAAGTATTACAAACCCACCATTAATAGTGAAAGATGAAGCTCACATCATGGAATGTAAGGGGGCTCAATAGCCCAGGAAAACATAGAATGATTAAGAACATGATAAAGCAGGAAAGGCCACAAATTTGTTTCCTTCAGGAAACGAAGTGTAACAGTGACACTCTGGGAAACATACTCTCCAGAGCTTGGATAGGTAGCAGCTCAGTGGCAGTGGATGCCTCTGGGGCTTCTGGCGGGCTCGCTATAGCATGGAATCCGCAAGCGATAGCACTCTCAGATATACACGCATCCCACCACATCATCCAAGCAACCTTTCATATTCTAGGTACCAACATTCACGGACATCTTACAAATGTCTACTTCCCTCAGGAGGCGGGCAATAAAATGGCTTTATTGGACACGATAGAAGCACTGAGTCTACATAGAGTCCACCCCCTATGGATCATTGGAGGAGACTTTAACATGATAACTAAATTAGAGGAAAAGCAAGGAGGTCGAACAAGGATGGAGCAGGAAAATGAGCACTTCAAGGAGTTCATTCAAAACAACGCCCTTATCGATTTTCAGTTTTGTAATGGAACACACACATGGAGCAATCGAAGGATTGGAAGGCATCAAATCGCATCCAAGCTAGACCGATTCCTTCTGTCTGATAACGCAGTCCACTTAGGAGGGGACATAGTAGCAGCAATTCTCCCTTATGCAGGCTCTGACCACTGGCCTATCGCCCTTCAGTGGCAAAGACCGGGTAATGCCAATAAGAGACCATTCCGCTTTGAGGCGTTCTGGCTCACTCATCCCGCATTCAAAGACTTCATCAAAAATACCTGGAACAATTTTCATCCGCCTGAAGGCTCCAAAATGTATCAGTTTCAACAGAAACTCAAGTATCTCAAAACTCATATCAAGCTCTGGAATCAAGAAACCTTTGGAAACATTTTTCAGGCGCAACAGAATCTAAACAGGGAAATGGAACAGCTCCAACAGAAAATAATCACAGAGGGACACAATGAAGAAACTTTGGAATAGGAGAAACGCATTCATTACCAACTGGAGGAGAGGAGAAAGCAGGAGGAAATATTATGGAAGCAAAAATCAAGGATAAGATGGCTGAAGGAGGGGGAGAGAAACACCAAGTTCTTCCATAGAACAACTATACAGCGGAGAATGCACAACACTATCCCTTTCATTCAGAAGCAGGGGGGGAAGAGTAGAAGAGCATGATGAGATTGAGCAAGAATTCACAAGGTACTTTCGGCAGGTTCACCAAGAGCCCCAAAAAGACAGAAGGCCGGCCATTGAAAAATCACACGAAATGTGCCAAAAATCATTACTGAAGATCACAACAAGCTCCTTCTTCGCCCTGTTCAACAACAGGAAGTAGACACAGCAATGCATCAGCTCAAGGAAGGTAAAGCCCCCGGCCCGGATGGATTCACAACCACCTTCTTCCATGCCTTCTGGGAATTAATCAGAGATGAAGTCTGGCAAGTAGTTGAGGAGTCGCGCACCCTGCACTGGCTTCTACCCTCTCTCAATTCTACTTTTATTGCACTCATTCCAAAGGAAGAAAGCAACATTACCCCAGACAAGTTCCGACCAATTGCTCTATGCAATGTAATCTACAAGGTGATTTCAAAGGTCATAGCCAATAGATTAAAGCCGCTACTGCCCCTGCTCATCTCGCCTGAACAATCCGGCTACGTGGAAGGAAGACAGATCCTGGACGGCATCATCCTCTCACACGAAGTTATACACTCTCTCAAGCACACCAAGCAAGCAGGTATGATACTCAAGTTGGACTTGTCAAAAGCCTTTGATAAGCTAAATTGGATATACATACAAAAAATGTTGTTAGCTTTTGGTTTCTCTCCAATATGGGTTCGATGGATTCATAGTCTCATTTCCTCTACTTTCTTCTCCATCCTTGTCAATGGCATTCCATCCCACCCCTTCAGCCCCTCAAGAGGTATTCGGCAGGGCGATCCTCTATCGCCTTTCCTCTTTGTTCTCATGGCTGAAGGATTAGGTCGCCACATTACTCAGGCTCGCCTTGCCCAGCAAATTAAAGGTCTTTCCATCCATAACTCCCCTGCTATAACCCATCAGCAGTTTGTCGATGACAACATGCTGTTCGAGTACCCCTCTGTCCAAGAAGCTTCTATGTACAAATCCCTGCTGAATGATTTCTCCGAGGCCTCAGGAACCAGTATTAATAAATCCAAATCTCATATCTTTTTCTTTCACACTCCTCCTGTCGTTCAGAGGGCCATCGCTCGTATTCTGGGCTTCTCCATTGACTCCCTCCCATCCAAATACCTTGGAGCCCCTCTCATTGACTCAGCTATCAAGCATTCCTCTTGGCGCCTGCTTCTTGAGAAACTTGACCACCGGCTCAATTCCTGGACACATAGATCTCTGAATATAGCCAGCAGACTAGTACTAATCAAGGCTGTTCTACAGGCAATGCCGCTCTATCTTTTTTCAATCCTTGCAGCTCCTAAATGGGTGATAAAAAGAATAAGGAATATACAACGCAACTTTCTCTGGGGAGCGATTGGCACAAACCGCAAATGGGCTTTGGTTAAATGGATTTCCGTATGCAAGCCTAAGGAGCAAGGGGGCATTGGTCTGAGAGACCCCAGCCACAGTAATGCTATAATGTGTGCAAAAATCTGGTGGCAATGGTTATCCATCCCCAACAAACCATGGGCGGCCATCTGGACAGCTAAATATGCCAATCACAGGCCACAGGAGGAGCTCATCAGACTAACGCCCAATGCAAAAGGCTCACTCATTTGGAATGCAGCTAAACAACACTTTCTAATGATTCAACAACACAGTTTTTGGGAGGTTCGAAATGGTAGAACAACACGTTTCTGGATGGATGCCTGGAACCAGTTGCCAAAGCTCAGCAGCCTTCTCAGTCGACTCCCAAGCCACTCAGGGGATGAGCAACATCAAGAAGAAATATGGCACCATTGGACTCAGGAAACAGATCAAGGATACAGGAAATGGCAGCATAGCGAATCGATAATCAATAGAGCTGATCAAAGGACAATTAAGGAACTGGAAGGGGAGCTCCAAAAATGCCAAGTGAGATACTCCGAGGACAAAGACATCCTACGCTGGGGCTACCTGCCAAAAGGAACTTTCACCACCGCAGAAGCCCACAAGATCATAAGTTCGACTACATCGCCTCTAGATCCAATATGGGGGAGAATTTGGTCAGCTGGTAACTGGCCCAAAGTATCACTTTTCCTATGGCTGGTGGGGCATCGAAAAATATTGACATGGGATAAACTCAGGCGAAGAAATTACCATGGGCCATCAATATGTGTTAATTGTAAATCGCAGGAGGAAACTCTTCAGCACCTTCTGGACTCCTGCACCCTGGCTAACCAAATGTGGGAGAAAGCCAGCTTTCGATGCCAAAGAAGATGCAGGGTATCAGAAGATATCATCGATTCAATTCGCCAATGGCACCAGAATCCATACAAAAGTGAAGTACTCAATCAACTTTGGAGATTAATACCAGGGCTCCTCACTTGGTGTATCTGGAAGGAAAGGAACAAGCGTATATTCAAAGACCAAACAACCCCCATAGAGATCATCTGGAGCAACTTCTGCTTGAACCTTAAGGAGACATTAGCGCTCCGCACTTGGATGCCAGATGATTTTCCTACTCTGGCAAATGAGAAGGCCATTTGGGCAAATTGGAATTTGCCACTCCAACAAGGAAACCCACCTCAAGCCCACTCAGAAAGCAGCAAAGAAAAGAAGGATACCTGGACTCCACCTCAAAAGCACACTATCAAGCTCAATTTTGATGGAGCATCAAAAGGCAATCCCGGAAATGCTGGATATGGGGGAATATTCAGAAATCATGTAGGCTCGCCCCTCCTCATCTACTATGGCAACATAGGATGGGACACCAATAACTCAGCAGAACTGGAGGGACTATGGCAAGGACTTCTCCTTTCCAGAATCCACAACTTTCAACCCCTGGAAGTTGAAGGCGACTCCCTCGTCCTCATCAACATGGCCAAGCAAATTCTCAATGGGACTCATGCTAGGAAAATTGCCAAAAGCTGGAGACTTGAAGCTAGATTGGAGGCCTTAGAACAATGGCTTCACAATAATCGAGCTATCATCTTCACTCATGTAAAACGGGAAGGAAATAAGGTTGCGGACCTCTTAGCCAACCTGGGGGTGGATTCTAAGCACACTCTTATTACAGGGACGCTCGACATAATCCAAAACCATGATCATGCACAGGAATGCAAACTTCAGGTCCAAAAGGAAGCTGCTCCCCTGGATGCGGGTGATAGCAATGAGAGTTAAGTTGACAGGACAGTGGATGGGTGGGGCAGATCGCCACTTGCCCGACCTGCACAGGAATCGTGGAATGGTAATTACACCCGGCGCACGGCACATTTGCATGAACGTCATTCAGGATACGCTATACCACTGGATCAGCTGGAACGCCAGGCTCACAGCGAGGGAATTAAGTCTCGCACGCACCAGCGTGCAGTGGAAGGCTCAAGCCATCAAGGGAGCAGTAATGGGAGGAGACTCCCAAGACAAGGCTGGTAACTTTAAAGCCGGAGAAAGGTCGAGGAAGATGGATAGTTCGGTGGCTCTGCCGCTCCGCCAGCATACCTTAGCACATGCAAAGAAATTCAGGGAGAAGGGAGGGAATTGGACCCCGGCGCTGATAGTCTTGGCCTTCTTTGCGAGGCTGGTTATTCCCCTCCCCGAGTACCGCTCAGGTATTGCAAATTGGCCCTCCCGTTCTTATTTCTTGGCAACTGATATCTGTGTTTGGTTTTGGATATTGCACACGCGCAGGGATTTGGCAAACCTAGAGGATAAGCTCAAACTAGGCAGAGGAGGCTCAATTAGGAGGCAACGCCACATCCAGGGTATTGCCCCACAGTTACATTTTTGGATCTAAGCCACTGTCATCTGCAGGATGCTTCGATTGAGACCTAGATTGGGCAATCACAGGGAGCAGCCGAGAAGAGCCCCAACGGATTCATCCTCCAGCGACTTGAATCATCCTCCAAGGAGAGGGCTCTCTTCTCGCAGCAGAAGAGGAAGATCTCGAGCCTCTAACTCTCGGCCCGGACCTATTCCTGCCACTGGTTCCGCCATATTCACCTTTGACAGTGCTCTAAACAGGCCCAGGATCACAGCCTAATTTACAGTGGTTTTTCAGGAGGAAAGTTTAGTTGTTGATTTAAGGACTCAGGCAGAAAATTCGAGGGCAATCCCGGACCCCTCTTCATCTTTTCAGCTGGCTATGGAGAACACCCCTTAGCGGGAAACAAATGAACAAAGGAGCAGCGCGCGGGAGGCGATGATGGTAGATCTGGGTCCTGAAGCTCAGAATGTGACACAGATAGAGGAACCACCTGATATGGGCTGGTGTCGAATTACTGAAGAGCCCATTGATGAATAGAAAAGCCATCCACGCTTCTCTTTTTGTAGGATGCCCCTCTCCACTGGGCATGGTTGTAAGGCGACTCGGTCATGGGTTTCTGGTATTGTCTCATGTTTCAGTGATCATTCCCCTCAGGTCTTTTTTGAGTTTTTGATTTGTCTCATGTTTCAGAGATTATTCCCCTGCGTGGGAAACAAAATTAGACATTTTTCAAATATGCCTGTTTTGGATAGAACTGCCTCCTGCAGGAGCAGAGTGCTTGACTACGGTCATGATGTAAATTTACTATCTCCTTGTTAATATAATAGATATAGTTTTACGTAGAGAATATATATATATATATATATATATATATATATATATATATGGATTCAAAAAGCATATTGATCATAAGAAATGTAAGCACAAGGCCTATAAGGTGGAGCCTTACACCCCTCTCAATACCATCGACACACACACACACACACATATATGACATCAACATAGTAAATATGGTTTCATAATGTTCTAAGATGACACAAGTGGTATGCATAGCAACCCGATGTATCAAGGAAAAACTATCAGGGTCGAAAAGACAACTAATAATACTTAGGTGGCTCTCCCTTCTCCTATCTTAGATGATTAATGTACTTGTTGTAGCTCAACCGTGATTTGGTTGTTATGACCTCAATTAACTACATCAATGCCCTAGGATCATACAGAGGTGGATTCACCATTAAGTTTAGAGAGCGACGAGAGTTAACTCCATAAAAATTAGGAAAGTAAGACAAATTGTTTTGGAAACAAGTATGTCAATCCTCTCCTCAAAACATCATTCCAAAATAAAAATAAAACTCAGTATTGAGAGGCTAGTCTCGCTAGGCAATAACTAGGGAATCCACCTGGAATTGATTCAACTAATATACGGGTGGTTTTAACTCACAAGTTACATGTGTGATATGAAATAGTTTCCTCTCTCTAGTTAGAAATTTTAAGTGCAAAAGTCTAACTTGTTTGGTTTTTTGGTTTGAAGTAGTGTATGAGTTAATCCTTCTCATCATTATACACTCCATTATTCCCTCAATGATTCTCGTACTTGCATGAAATTGATTTTCTCTTATCCTCGTACCTATTCTTAGAATATAAAACTTATATGATTCCCTTAAGGTATCTCATTCCTAATCTCCATCTACTCATGCATGACTTGTTTGAGCCACAAGGGCCTGTCCCTAGAGTGCACCATTAGGTAATGTCACAAATATCATGGCCATATCACATTGAATGACTAAGTAACTAATAATAGTCTATTGGTGAGAAAATTTCCCTAAGGTAAGGGTTGACAACCTCAACATAGCATAACAAGAAAATCAACAAGAAGCAGTCAAGCAAGCATGCCAAACATGTGAATTATTAAATGTGGACTTGGAGACTTACCTAAAGTTCCTACGTTTGAAGATGTTGTTGTAGGGTCCAAATCCTCTCCTTCCTCTAGAATCAAGCAGACCTACAAATCAATTCAGAGAATAATATACATGATATATAATTCAATGTGCATACATAAAAGATATGTTAGATCATCATATATAAACATAGAAATTTATATTCATGAGACAATAACATATCAAGAACAAGACATGAGCTTCTTTATTTATAATCAAAAATAGATACAGGAAAGGTACAACCTGATCCAAGCCAAAGCACTAACGAGGCCTTCCTTCGGATCTGTCCAACCTGAGCCACGAAGACAACCTATCTAACAAGTGCAAGGAGATGATATAAGGATGATGAACATCTCTGCAAAGGAAACAAAGGTTTCCATAGAGACTGGGAGTGTAGGAGGCATGGGAAAATCAAAATTGATCTGGGAGAAAAATGGGTATAATTTTGATAACCCTTCTCTTATGTCTTTTAGGCCTACCCAAGGTGTGTATATATACCACCTGAAATCAGTTAATCCAGTTGTGCTATGGGCTCCTGTAGGTAGGATCTAGATAAAACCCATGAACCCTGCCTGAAAAATAGAATAATATTTTATATTTTCATATTTAAAAATGTATACGCGGGTATTCAGTTATAAAACCTACATATGTACACATTTTTGAATGGGAAGAGTTGCGTATGGAATTTGAAATATTGTTTTTTAATAAAGGATCAAGTCTGCATGGGAAAAGGGTACCCACTTCCATACAAGAGCATCACAATCTATAGGAGTGCTAAATGATGCTATAACATAGTCTCATTATTATTTATATGGTGTGACCTAGGAAATGACGAGCCCATAAAAAAAATCACACTCCTTCTAGTTCATCACTGAATATGTATTTGCCGAGACTCCTATCTTAGCAAATCAAGTAACTAACAACTTGTTTAATTTCTTGAGCAACATAAATATAACTCTTGGCCTCCTTACAAAGCCCAATTTATCTCACCCAATAGGAGGTAAGGCATAGGCTCATCCATATTTATTTACAATGTTATCCAAAAATGTTCTACTGCCTTTTGACTTAGTCATGTCGCCTAGTTATATTGTATTGTGGCCACGTTGTCACCAAGGAATTTGCACTTATATGAGTCCTTCACAAGGGTAAAAATAAAATGTTTTCTTTAAAAAATATGTAAATCATATACATAAATTAATGGTCTACATGCATTCAAACTAAAATACCCTCCCTTGTTCCAGACTGGGTCAGTCAACAGTCAATGTTTTGATGAGTCATTTGCTTTATATGACTACAAAAAACTCACTTCCATATAAATTGAGTAGAAATATTGCTTATTAATTGTATTAATCTCTGCTCAGGCCACACCCATTCACTACCTATTTTCCTTCACATACATTATACTGAAAACCCAACACATTATAAATGAAATTTTGTTTTGTTCGCCCCCCCTCAAGCCCATGCCCACTCGCTTACTTGTGGTGTGTACATATCCCGAAATAGGGTTTTGTTGTCATTGTGGCAAACATCCTCCAAAATTTTTACTATACTTTAATTTTGGAGCCTACCTTGGATCTTGATATTGGTCATTCCATAGTCACTTCTTGGTTAGTTAATTCTCTGTTAAGTCTTTGAGCTCCTTTCATGGATTATAAGTGTTGAAGTCACCTGCTCACGCATTCTCACTTCTTAATGAATTCATGGGAAAATTCCTTCATGGAATCTTGAAAAAACCTAGCACAGTCCATCAAGACAGTGTCTATGTAATGTTCAGTGCATGTCAATAGACAGTGCGCACTGACATTGATATTCTCTCGCTACTAGTTGCGTTTGTACATCTATTTCGATAATTTTTTCCAACTGTCTCTTTCATGCACCTTCGCTTTCATGAGTGTCATTTTCATGCTTTCAAATGTCACTTTCTTTCACTTTAATTAGTGTCATTTTCATGTTATTATCACTTTGGCATGTGTCTCTTTCATTTTCATTTGCATATCGCAAGTGTCGCTCGCACTTTTCCCTTCATATAGAAAATGTTATCTTTTGGCATAGGGAGTGTTGCTTATCATGTAAAGTGGAGATTTTTTTGTTTCAGGGGGTAATCTTTGCATTAACGAGTTTTTTTTTATTATGTAAACATGCATCGAACTCATTTCCAAATTTTTTAGCACTGTCGTACAAGTGTGTTCATTGTCATCGCAAAGTGTATCTTTAGTATCACACTTGGAGTGAGCTATCTCAATGTTGTCACACTGAGGAAAGTAAGTTGTTCATGTAACCTGAATGTCTTGTGTCGTGTCGTCAAGTTATATAAGTGTGTGATCATGCTCAAGTATTTTTCTTGTTCAACTTCATTTCACTGATCCCACAATTCGTCAAAACTAGGAAAAATCCCTGACTAGGCCACTAAGCCTCATCCAACCCTCCTAAATTGCACATTCTGTAGCCTCAGTACTCAAGTAGAAAGCTTTCCTCTTGGTACAATGTAATTCCTAGTCTTTTCCTCCCAGAACTGCGCATTGCATAATCTCAGTGCTCAAGCCTAGCTCCTGAGCTCTATAACTATGTAATGTTTATCTCCAGCCCAACCTATAAATTCACATTGCATAGTCTCAGTCCTCAAGCCTTAGCCTTGAGATCTTCAAATTAACATGTGCATAATCACTTAGCCTCTTGTCCTTCCACAACTTCATAGTGTGCAAACTCATTCCTCAAGACTTAATTATAAGCCCTTGAACCCCTCAACTGCACAATCTCCTAATTTTTTCTCCTACCAAAATTGTGCATTGGGAAACTCTAATCCTCAAGCCTCAACCTTGACCTCTTGTGCCCCTCAACTTCACAATCACCTAGTCTATCCTGTGAGAATTGCACATTATGAAACCTCAAGCCTCAAGCCCCAACCTTGAGCTCTTAAACCCATCAATTGCACAATCCTTTGACCTTGTCCCTCTTGAACTACGCATTGCATAGTCTCAAGATTTAGTTCGAGACCTTGGCTTCTGGAACTGCAAAATCCTTGATTTAAGCACTCAACCAGTCACTCGGTTCCAACCCTAACAAGTGAATTCATGAAACATGTTAGATTAGGAGTTTTTAGACTGATGTCAACTTTTCATGAGTGGTTTTTAGTTGCAGGTACTCTATCTTGTCATGATAGGATGATGATGAAGGGAAAGGAGAAGGAGAACATGCCAGAAGACACCTATGGAGTTGAAGAGATAAGATGATCATTAGGCGAGAAGACAACGGATCACTAGAGTACAATAAAAGATCAAAGGTCAAGACTGCATGAAGACTCCAAACTGATTCACAACCCTTTGGAGGGTACATATGAAGAACAAATCATACCTTTCATGAAGACATAGTATTGGATACATATTTTATTGAAGACAAAGAAACAAGAAGGACAACTTGGCACTGCCACATCATCATGCAGTCCATGTCATCAGTGTCATGTCATGTTTGGTCACGAGTCATTATTTTCCACATCATTTTTGGATTATGTAAATTCAATATTGGAGAAATGTAATGTAAAATGGAAGTCCAAGAGTCATCCATGTAATATGAAAAGTCATGTAGGAAGTTGAAAGGTCATTGAGAAGTCAAACAGTCATGAGGGTAGTCCAAGAGTCACAAGGGAGGTGAATGGTCACCCCATTTGTTATATATACACCCTCATTTCTCATGTAAAGGACTTTTCACCTTGGCTCCTCCTACCAAGCATTGGAGAGGAAGATAGTTGTTTTGGAGGAGAAAGTGACTGCTCTAATGCTCCACTATTGGGGCTAGTGGTGTTCGTTGTCTTGATGTATCTTAGAACTTTTACTTAATTCAGAAGCTCATTGAGCCAACATGCTTTCATGTATATGTCATGAATATTGTAAGTCTATTCTTTGAATGTTTGTGATGTTTTTTGTTTTCATATGTACTAAGGAAATTGAATTATTTCGATGACTTTGTTAAGTCTTATCTTGTTTAAGGTGTGTTGTATTTTCTTTAACAATCATTGCTTCCTTGTGAACTATTTCACTGGTTGATCAACGATTCATTCATATGTATATGCTCGTGTGCATTATATAGATTAGTATTATTACTTTTCTCTAAAGGGCCCACTCTCCTCTTCCCTTTCAGTAGAAGGACCTTGATACTTTTTGCAGCTGAACATTTCATAAGGCATACTCACTTGCTGATTCGAAAATACATGTGTATTACTCTCTTGTGTTGAACTTGGTAACCAAGGAAAACCTACAAGGATACATGGTAGCTGGGCTGATACTCTTGATGGGGCTCCTACTCCAAATGGTGTTAGGTCTAATTGGAACTTCACATTGGGGAGACCCCCTTGGTTAACGGATTTCCAACACCATCAGCATGTTCCCTTACATAATGTGAGCCTTTCCATCTCACACCTCGATGAATTGATGCCTTATAAATCTCTCTCTCTCTCTCTCTAGATATATATATATATATATATATATATATATAGATATATATATATATATATCTATATATATATATATATATATATATATATAGATATGACCCAATTCAACCATGTATATCGGAAAAACCATCCTCTCCATACCATACATAAAATTTTTCATCTCCCACACTACAACTGTGTCCCCTATCCTAGTCATACTTATTATAAGTTAAGAAGTCAAGAACTGGGCAAATAACTTGTTATTGTTTTCCACATGTTTGTTGATTATCTCTGCTCTGCCTCACTTAGAGATGTTCTATATATGTCTATGGTCATTATTAAAAACCAGAATAATATCTATTCAATTGCTAATTATTTCTCAAACACTTTCTAAACAAAAGGGGGAGTACATTTTGATACATGCCATGCCAGTTATACTTAATCAATGAAAGGGGCTCTTATTAATTCATTAACTCATGGTCTCAAGAAGCAATTCCTATAGGCATCGCCATTTTTATTTTTCCTATTATATATATTGGAACCTATGTCCTAATTACACTCACCTTGGTTGCATGCATGCAATTCCCTTCCCTCTCATTATATGTTTCCTTAGTGTGTGCATACAAGGGCTCTAATATTACGAAAAATGTGAATCTAGATAGTCTTTATTTTTCCATTTATTTTTACAATTAGAAATATTATGGTTGGATAACAAGTAATTTTGATTACAATCAACATGAGATTTGTCAGCAGAGGCTCAAGGGGAAATATAAGGGTACATAATAAGAGGACTAATGTGACATGGAGAGACAACAAAATTGGAAGGATAAATTTTTCTATCCATTTCAATGCAAATTTAGAGTTTAACTAGTTAACTCAGATTAGTCATTTGTATCTTGGAGCTCCCTCTCTTCCACATGCATCTCAAAACATGCGTCTTCCACACCCAAGCATAATAGAGTTTGTTGAAATTCAAGCACCTCAACAACAGCTAGTTCAGAATGATGGATGGGAAGTTGATCCCATCAAGGAAGCCTCAAGATTCCCCAATGGGCCCACCCTCTCTCACCACTCTATGCATCCAGTCATATTTTCTCCTCGGATACACTCTACTCTATCCCATGCTATGTCACTTCACGCACAACATCCTCTTGACCCTCCTACATAGATATTAGTAGGAAAAAATCATGCACCTGTTATGCATGTACACTCCCCTTGCGAGGCTATTTCCTCTCGTACTCTTTATAATGTCCCTATAGTTGAAGGAGGAGAGAAGAAAGAAATTTCCTTTACATATATGCATCTGGAGACACAAGGAGAGGGAAGGAAAGCAAAAAATAAATCTTACTACTGGGTTGGTCCGGGTAGAGATCTAGAGTTATTTTGAGTTTTTTTATGTTGACACAATTCCTTTTTAGTTTAGTTTACTTACTGTTTTTTAGACTTTGACATCAGTATATTTTGGGATAACACTTTGTCATGATTATGGTACATATTTTTTGATAATGATATCATATGGGAGATACAAGATGGTTTTATATGCTTGATTTTTTATATTTTTATGGTTGATGGATCACTTTATGCACATAATTATTATAATGGTGGTGTCAATGATAATATCATGTTTTATGGAGTTACTAGTTTAATGTGGATATTTCATGAACATATTTGGGGACTCCACCTACTTTATAAAATTAAATTAATTAAAAAATAATAATTCTTCCTAAATAACTTCTCTCGATAAAAATAAAAGATATTTATCTGAACATACAATTAGTTTAAAAACAAGTGTTCCCTCCAATTACCTAAGGGAGGTATAAAGGACTAAATCTTAAATATTTTTGTGATGGTAAAATCCTTTCAGGAGTGATAAGGAGTAAAGTGAGCTCACCTATATTCTGGCTTCCTTTTAAGTTTTTTATTATTTCTTACATTAATTAATATTGTTAGAAGGTCTGGTATTTTCCTATATCAATGCTAATTGGTGTGATTTTTGCAGACACATTGTTGTCCAGTCTTATCAAAATGAGCCCATGTTTCTCAACACTATATTTGATTTTATTGTTTGACATTATGGTGTCTATTGTATGAGTCATGTTACATCATAGACATTTTAAAGTGATTTTTGGTCTTGATTTCCATAGAAATTGGCTGAAACAACAAGTTGTACTTACATTTTGGTCAATGAAATTAGCATTCTTAATAGCTAATATCTTTAACATGTTTTCTCTGATTAATGTGTTGTGTATTTTTTTATTTTAGAAGGCATATATCTTTGATATTTATGGCATAAATTTGATATTTAATTTTTATATCATATTTTGAAACTCGTGGCTGTACAATATTTTGTTTAATAGTGCATGATTTTAAGGGAATTTTCCTACAAAGATACTTATTTAATTGCTGCAATTTTATTGTAATTTCATTTGGATAACACATAGTGGTATATGTATCATTCTTCTAGCTTGCTTTCCTATTTATTATACATTGTAATTATTTTTTCTTAGATAACGATGTACAAATCTTCCATATATATGTTTTCCTTTCTTTCATTTTGTAATATCCTATGAATAATTATATCATAACTTGTGGGAATTAAATTTTGAGCCTACTCCCATTATTTCACCATCCTAATGAGATTCAAGGGTGTCGGTAGTGAAGCTTAAAAAAATCTGCCCGTCAACATACTTTTGGAAACCATACCGGGGAGCATTAATTCACATATTCTTGGTTCATTAATATTTATATCTATATGATTATTCAATCTCCTAATCAACCAGATATTTTAATCCAATTAAAAGATTAGAGGATTATTTCACATTCATTACTAAATTTTATCCTTTATAATGCACATAATCTTGTTGAATTAGAGAAAGCATGGGTTGTTATAACTCAAGATATTGAATTGCAAGAGAGAAGAGAATCCACATAAAGGAATCTAAGTGATCATTCCAATCACAATTAGATAGATTATGACTAGTGAGTCTCATGTTCCTTGAAGGATTCATGGATTAAGCCTTGAATCTAAACCCCTAAATAAAGTCCAAAGGCGAAAGGAAATACTTACTTCTCAAGCCCGACTTTAATTCTATTAAGAATTTTTATATTCTTCTAGTACTACTTCTCCCTCTTGAAGAATCATGTCTATGACATAGACATCCTCTCAGTTCATTCCCTCTTCCATGTTATATTCATCAACTTCCTCATCTTCTATTCAAATTGGCAGTCTCTATTCTTTATTTAATCCATTTTAATCTATAACAAACCCTGCAAAAGTAATAAGAAAATATGAGTTATTTCAATTTGAAGAGGACCTGAAGACCACTCCTTAGCATATGGCTTCTCCCTTGAATCTTACACTAGAAAATACTCCTTTCTCAAATTTAAAGATCACCTCTTGGTGAAAGCATGGAGATGGGTTACACTTTTTGGCAAGAGAGGGCACATTTGGGTGGAAAAGAATATGGCTCGATCAAGCCATTTAAGCACTTGATCAAGCCTTTTTTTAAGCGCTCAATCGAGCTCCTTGGGCATTAAAAATGTAGCTTGATCGAGGATTAAAAACAAATGCTTGATCGAGCCATTTTTTTATTATTAAATATCACTCCCGCGGTGTTCACGTGCCATTTGCATAGACCATGAGTAATTTCAGAGCTCAAACAAGAGTGTGATGGTAGCTCAACCAAGAGTATTGGAGTTCGATCAAGAAATTGAAGTATGGGGCATTCAAATCAGTCTCGCCAACGACCTTGCCAACATCTCATAGCCTCAATCGAAGGTAGGTTTTCCATCTTTTCTTTATTTCTTTTTTTTTTTGCAAAATTAAACAAATTAATTAAAAAAAAAACAACCATGTACAAAAACCATGAAAATCAATTAATTAAAAAAAAGAAACCTCTACAAAAACCATGAAAACCACAAAAAACCCTTCAAACAAACTTATAAAATCATAAAACCAACCAAGAAAACTGCAAAAAACCATAAAAAAACCTTTAAAATAACTTAGAAAACCACAAAGCCAACCTAGAAAACCATAAAAAAAAGCTTTCAAAACAAATTAGAAAATACTTCGAAACTGCCAAAAAAAACTATAATTTAGGTTTTAATTTTTTTTTCGTACTTGCAATGTTTTGTTTATTAAATACATATTTTCCGATTTTGAATGATAAAAACATTGCTTTTCTAATTATTTTAGGTTTTAAAGTTTTTCTTTTGGAATTTCGTGAAATAAATTTCAATTTTCATTTTTATTTTATTTTTTGTTATTTAAAATGCAGTTTAAATTTCTAATAAATTTGACCAAACATATACCACAAAAAACTCCAAAACAGAAAATAATGAAACTATAACCAATAAATAAGTAAATTAGGAGCTTGAGATTTCTCATAGTGAACCTCTATTTATAAAATAAGAAATTTTATTTTATTTTATTATTTTAAATTTAAATTAATTTATATTTTTAATAATCTATATAGTACGATTCTAGTTTTAAAAATAAAATATTAATCTTTAAAGTTAAAAATCATTAATTTTAATATATATATATATATATATATATATATAATTATATAATTAGATATATATATCTATATATATATATATAATTATATAATTAGATATATATATATATATATATATATATATATATATATATATATATATATATATATATATATATATATATATATATATATATATATATATATATAAGTTCATGTTTTAATAATGCATCATTGATAGATACATTAAATCTATCATGAAAAGTGCATTTGGTCTAGTGAATAAAATCATTTAGACTCTTTTCTAATTTGTACCATATTGTTTCATTATATAGTGTGTTGTACAAGAAACATTGTCTTCATGTGCTTGCACCTAGTACATGTCATGTGTCAAATTCAAACATTAAGAACTTAAAGTCTATTGGAGTATTTGGTTGGCATGAAATTTAATCAGTTTTGTAAATAAGTTTATCTGAAATTTTTACATATATATTTACATATTTATTTGCTATGAATAAAATGAATTGTTTAGAAACAAGAAAAAGTGTGAAGGTAGATTAGATCACTTCTTTCGATTGTGTTTACATGGAACTCAATACTTTGGTTGATAAATTATAAAAAACTTGATTCTAAAGTTTAAGACTTCATGCTAGATTATTTTGCTCAAGTTTAGAAATGGTTTTTTGTCAACATTCTTTCTAAGTCAACATTTTTTTCTTGGATTAGTTTATATGTATTTTTTTCCCCAAGGAAAAATCGTAACTTTCATTATGTTATTGAAAATTACATACCGTAGATGTTACATATAGTGCATATGTCAAAACTGGTGGCCTAGCCACAACTATAGAGAGTCTCCATAAATCATAAAAAGGTACTATGATATTGGTATACAAACCAGAAATGTACATATATAGGTCTATAAATCAACACAAAAATGCAAACTAGCTACTATGAGGTATCCATCAAAGATTTGTGTATCATGAGGGCATCGATGCTCCCTGTAGATGTTGCTCCATGAAAGGCATGTGATAATACTGGTAAAAATCATGTCCATGTATCATCCAACTACCAGGAGGTTGTTGTGCGGCTTCCTTGGAAAGGCTGTGAGAAAGTTGGTTCCTCTCCCTGTAGATGTGTTGAAAATAAATATAGTCAAAACATGATTTAATAACATATATTTCTTCCAATAATTTTTTGAGTGTGTGCACGTGACATTCAGCCTGTAGATTAAACTAATTGATAATAAGTTTGGATTCGCCAAAAATCTGAAGTTCCCGACGTCCCTTTTCAAAAGAAAAAATAAGGAGGATTCTGAGGCTATTCAGTTCAGAATAATTTTTTGTGCCTCTCCCTAAACCCATACTCATTTTGTAATAATGGTCATCATTGAGATATAAGATGGCCCCACTGCCACAACCTTGTTGTTGAGTTGAACCATCAAAATAAGCCCATGGTATAGATTTATCGATGGTTTCAACAATGATATTTCGACTTTGTTGCTTGGTGTCATCATCCGGGATCAAATTATATAGAGCCATAATATGGGATATTGATAATTGCCAATCAGGTGCCTTGTCCTGGAAAATGAGTTTATTTCGAGCAATCCATATACTCCAGCCTACTAGCAGGGGAAGGTTACGAAGCTTTGTAGGGTGGACTTGATTCCACTAGGATTCCCAAGCGTAGCAAACAAGAGTCTCTTGCCCATCTATATGGAATTGCCATAAATTGATATATCTTATTCCATAATTGAGTCACAACCTTGCATTGCAAAAATAAATGATCAATACTTTCTGAACAACATCTATAGAGAACGCACCAAGTGGGACCTTGGAAGGAGCGACGTTGAAGGATATCACCTATAGGGGCTTTGTTGCGAAGCAGACACCACATAACAAACTTGGATTTGGGAGTTTTTTTTAACTTCTACAGCAGACACCACCACCAAATAGTAGTCTGGGATTCATGATCTACGTATATAAAGGGATATCCTGCTTTTGGAGAGTAATTACCTTGATGAGATATGGCCTAGACTAATTCATCCTCCCTATCCTAAATCTGAATATAAGCTTCCAAGAGTGCATTGGTATAAGTAGGCCATTCATGATGCCATCTATCTGGGATCCCCAAGTTCAGTGTAAATTTCCAAGCTTGACCAAAAATGGTAGAATTGTCAGAATCTACAGTCAAGTTTAGTGTCCTTATCCCAGATGCATCCAGATGGTGAATGAGATCAGGCATTAGAATATGAGTGTTTCCGCTGCCAGACCAAGAATATGTCCCGATGTGAACCATGGTGCCTACTCCAAATTTCCAAGTCAGTCTGGAACGAATGTATTCCATAGAATTAAAAAATCTCACTAAATCGTTGATATAGGAAATCTATTCTAGCTGGGGCTCTTGATCCAATCATCAATACACTGAGGGTGAATGTACTTTTTTGTGACCACTTCCATATATTTTTTGTGGAGAGTAACTTCCATCCCATTTTAGCTACAAGGGCATTGGAAAAGAAAGCCAGATTCTTCATTCCCCATCCTCCCCATTTCTTTGGATGCACTTTGTTTCCATTTTATCCATGCAAATGGTCTACATTCATTGTCACCTCTCCATAGTAGCTTGTAGCATAACTGTTGAATTCTGGATATAATTCCTTTTGGGATCCAAGCCAATGACATCCAATAGACAAGAATTTCCTCTAATACTGATTTGATAAGAACAAGGCGTCCCACTTGAGATAACCATCGATGATGCTAGATGTTTATTCGTTTTTTGACCTTGGCTACCAGCCACGTCTAATCGAAAATTCTGTAGCTATTGGGTTTGAGGCAGAATCCCATATACTTAAATCTGTCTTCAAAGGGGAGTATTGTGTATGGAAACTGTTGAAGAGCATAGTCAATTTTGAGCTAAGAACATCCAATAGTGGCCAATGTAGACTTCTCTTGGTTGCTGACCATCCCGGTGGCTTTGAAAAATAATTTAAGTGTGGTATTGAACATAGAAGAGTCGTTTATCTTTCCATTCAAGAATATGAGGATATCATCCAAAAATAAGAGATGTGACAAAATGATGTTTTCTTCTATTCTGACACCTTTAAGTCTGCCCTGGTTCTTATATTCAGTGATTAATCTACTCAAACCATCCATTACTAATAGAAAGAGTAATGGTGATAATGGGTAGCCCTGCCTGAGTCCACGTTCTGCATGAAAGAAATTGGAAGCAGACCCATTGATGAGGATACTGTAAGAAACAGTGGATATACAACACATTATCCAATTAATGAAAGCATGAGGGAATCCCAAATGAGTGAGTAACATCCTCAAATATAACCAACTGGTTCTGTCAAAAGCCTTCGATAAATCAATTTTGAATATCATGCCCTTCAAATTTTTTGTTTTCATAGAATGCAATCCTTCCTAAGAAATACCTATAGCTTTGTGGATTTGACGATTTTCTAAAAAGGTGAATTGTTCTTGTGATATATGTTGCGAAAGGATAGGCTTGATGCGGTTTGCAATGATTTTTTCCATAATCTTGTAGATACAATTACAAAGGGAGATGGTTTGGAAGTCATTGAAGGATTTGGGGTTGTCATATTTGGGGATAAGGGTAATAAACATTGTATTAAAAGCATCATACATTTGGCCATTCACCTGACATTCCTCAATGACCTTGAGAAGATCATGTCCAATTAGATCAAAGAAAGCTAAGTAGAATTCCATAGGCCAGCCATCCGGGCCAGGACTCTTATCTTTCTTAAACCATTTAAGCACAACTTCCAATTCTCCCATAGTCACTAGCCCATCTAATTCCTCAACTACCTCCTCATCTACAAAACAAGGAAAAGGTCCTGCAATATTTAGTATTTATGCTAGTGTGGCCTCCTGAGGTGCTTTAAATAATTGCCTGAAATGCGAGATGCCCAAATTTGCAAGACCTCTGAAAGATTGAATAGATGAACCTTGTTCATCTTCTAGTGCCCAGATTTTGTTGACTTCTTTTTGGACCTAGGAGAACTGCTGAAAGAAATTGGTATTCTCATCTCCATATTGTAACCAGGTGGCTCTGCTCTTAAGCCTCCAATTTTCTTCCCTATCCTTCAAAATCCTAAGTCTCTCAGATTCCAGATGAATAATATGATATTTTGCTTCCATCGTTTCATATCCACCACTGGTTGGATGTTATAACATGTGAAGTTCATCCTAAATATTTTTGAGAGTTTCTTCTTCCCTCTTTTTCTTGGCCTTCACCTAGTATATTGTCCTTTTGTTTAATAGCTTCATGTTTCTGGAAAAAGGTTTGGACATCACCTGACATTCATTTAATGGTTTTTCCTGCCAAGTTTCTTTTATAATTTGATGGAATTATTCATCTCTTAACCAAGTTGAGTTGAATTTAAAAGGAGCCTTCGGCTTTGGGGATAATCACGAAATTTCTAAGTAGATTGGTGAGTGATCCAAGATGCCTCCTGACCCAATCGATTTCCAGATCATGTCAAATTTGTTCATCAAAGATTCTTTGATAATAAATTGATCGAGCCTTATGGCTAGCATGGCATCCCAAATTCTTTGATTTCTCTAGGTCGGATGATTTTGTGCTACATGTATGTCGATTATATTATTTGTCTCCAACATCTGGACAAAGAAATTCAAGAGGTTGTTTATCTATGCATGATTTACCCAAGATGCAACATGTCACATATAGAAGCTGAGGTCACCTCCAAGGATTATGTTTTCTTCCATTAATAATGAGGAATGCATGAGGGATTCCCAAAATTCTAGCCGATTGTGGCAGGGTCCATAGATATTAACAATTCTGAGATCCATCCCTAATTATTCTGAGAAAATATCCACCATCGACACTCCATCCCTCCGCCATACATTCAGAAGCTTCATCGATTTAGAATCTATACCTATAGAAATGCCTCCCGATCTACCTTTTATATATAAGGCATGTAGAGTCCATCCCGATCGAAATGCCTCCATATTCAAACAAATATGTGAGCTGCTCCCAAGAGTCTCCTGAAGGAAAATCACATCTGCCTTTTCTAATTCTAATAGTCTTCTAAGGGCTAGTTTCTTGGTAGGGCTAGCCAACCCTCTACAATTAAAAGATAGCCACTTCATTGGGAAACCAAGTTTATGTTGCCTCTTGCTCTAAGAACCCCTTCAAGTGATAATTGCCTGCCTTCAGCAACATCCATACCGGCCTTATGGATGGATTTTGAGATATAAGATTGTCTTCCATTGGATGTTTTGGGTAAATTCAGGTGAGTCGATAAGCCAAGGCTCCAACCCACAAAAACAGATGGTTTAGCCATACATCACAGATTATATCCATGGCTTGTATTGGAATCTGATGAGTTATTGTCCCTAACAGTCATAGCTGCCATCGAAACTATAGGGATGGAGGGGGAGAGTGGTCGGCAACAAGCAGGTATGGAGATCGAGGTGCATGATATTGAAGTAAAATCACAAAGAGAAAGAGGAATCACAATATTCTCAAATAGATGGGATTTAGAAGTCTCATTTAAACAATTAGGAGAAAGAGACGTAAGAGAGGAGACAATACTCAGAGGGGGGCTGATTGTAGAGGCACCCTCTCGAGTAATCCTCAAGGTTGGAGGCCGAACAGTGCTTCCTTTTGCCCATGTTCTTGCTTCCTAAGAACACATACATAGCTCTATTGAGGCATATGGTGCGTGACATTAGTTCTCGTCTGGAGTCCAGCATTCCCACCCGGTAGGTCATCTCATACCTTATCCTTGGCAATTAGGGGGGCATTCCTTGTAGAGGTGTCCAACATCATGACACTGTCTACAACGAAAAGGGACCCCTTCATAGTCCAATTTTTGTAGTCTGATGATATTTGATGATTGCAACTTTAGACTCTCCACTAGTCCCTCTCTATTGTTGAGATGGACTAGAATGTGAGCATAAGACATTTTTCCAGACTCTACAAAGGATTTATCATAGTCGAGAAATATCCACAAATCATTCCAAATACACCTAAATACATCCCCTTTCTAGAATTGTAGAGGTAAGCACGGTAGTCTGACCCATATGGGGTCATATCCCAGTTGTTCTAGCTTGGGATAAAAAAGGGGCATCCATCCCTTTAGCATTACTAGCATCATTTCAATGTTCCAGTATCTAGTCATGATCTAGGAGGCATGTTCTAGCCTGTGAAATCTCAATGCAAACAATTACCTAGTCATAGTTACCACCAATGGCAGGCTATCCAGAATTTGTGCCCCAATTTCTATAATCCATTTCTTCAATTGTGATTATGTGTATTCTCTACCTACCACAAATCCTACCCACCAACACGTAATCCACCATTTCCATAACTTCATACAATTTGATTCCTTCACCAAATACTAGAAGTTTACCTCTTTCTCTAACGTTGGTACTTTTGGATTTATTCCCTTTCTTCTGCTAGTAACCATCACTAGATATGCCACAATCATGTGTGTGAGAATCTAAAGGTGAGATAACCCTAGCTTCTGGATGGTTATCCTCCACTGATATGATTGGAGTTCCCTCAATACAACCCAAAGTCTGCACAGGAAGAGAGACACTAATGTTCTGATATGGGATTATAGCCTCATGAATCAATACCTTTCCATATGATGCCACAAATTGAACTATGGAGGAGTTTGGTTCAATATGCAAAGCCGCGACATCAGGGCATCCTTCCTGGTGGGATGAGTCCCCACAAAAATTGACAGATGAGGTAGGGTTTATACATAACTCTAGAAATTGGAGTGAGGATGGTGACATAATTGGTATATCAGTGAGAGACTTTGAGAATTGCTCCACTGTGAAACTAGAAGACTAAATCCCTAATGAGTCCTAACCGGTGAAAATGGTATTCCCAAAAATTGATGAAGTGGGGCATGCAAAGACCTGATCCGAAAAAACTCTAGGTTCAACAACTTGAAGAGTCGATAAATCATCCGTGACTGATGACCTCATGTTGTTATGCTGAGGTGGAGACTCATTCCAAATCGACACTAAGTCATAGGGGTTAGTTGAATAATAAACTATATCTTCATCCATCTCATCGATATGAATCTTGACTTGCACATGTTGAATGCTTCCTTAATACCCGACAAGCAATAGCCCTATTCCACAAACTTGAATTCGATGCTCATGTAACTCCACCTACTAGAATGGTTACAAATAGAGGAGCATGTCTCAAAATTGCCGAGATAGTTGTAGTCTGCTGGGGATGCTTACCTAAAGCCTTGCACAAGATGCAGGTTCGATCCACTGAGAAAACTGAGAGCCATTTTTCGCCCCCGGATTATTTTATATGTATTATATGTAATAGTTTTGTATTATGTAATACTTTAGTCAACAATTTTTTCTTGGATTAGTTTATATGTACTATATGTAATGTGTTGAGGCATCCCATATACACACTCCAGTTGCAGGCCATCATAGTGCAAGGGGTTCTATTATACATGGTTGGGCTTGTGATAGATCACGTAGCCCACCAAGAGTTCACATTCCACTCATAGATCCTACCTCCAACACTAGTCAGAGTGTCAGAGGCAGTGTTTCTATCTCTATTGATGATCATGCTACCTCTAATGGACCTTCTTCACCTATTTCAAGTACACCTCCTACATTTTTAAATCCTCTTTAAACTTTATGTGTTTATGTCTTGAAATTGTTTTTAATTTTAAAATTGTCTTCAACTGATGTGCTTAATTTAATGTATATGTTATTATGTTTAGTTTGTTAATTATATATGTTAAATTATGTTTATGATTTGTAGACCCTCGACAGGCTAAAGCTGAGGATAAGAGTGTAACATCGATTCCTACATGGGATGATGCTACAACTCATATCATATTGGAAGATGTTATGACTCGTCATATGTGGATCACATAAGAGATACGTAACATCCCCACCAATTCAATGACTCATCTTAGTTTGTCTTTGATGCTGGATAACATCAATAGGTTGATAAACACATACTAAAATTTGGGCCCACAAGACACCTCCTACAGTCCATATAGACAAATAGGAGGCATGATGTTAGAGGCCCAAATACTTGGGAGGTGGTGAAAGAGGCTACCAAGGATGTTTTTGTTTGTGGGGAGTTGTTCAACATCCCTTCAAATTGCCCTGCTAGACATAGAGATCTGATTCCACTGAAATATTTTAGGAATGTTGATGAAACCCATTTTGTGTATGATAGATTTAGTGGAGCTTAGTGCTAGTTCCCCCACCATGACCATTTCGCCATTTACTTTTCCAAGCATTTGTATGTAGAGTTTCTGTTACATATGAGGCTGATTACACTGATACCGGATCTCGTTATTATGGATCTAGCTTAGGTCGTACCTATGAGTGCGATGAGGCTTGTAGGGACCCTAGGAATATACCACCACCACTGATATTCATTCCATTACAGTCCCAGAGCTTGGTATTATTGACAGAGCTATAGGAGCTATCACAGCTTGGTGGTGAGACTAGGGAGACTATTGCAGACAACATGTAGATGTCATTGACCAGTGCACATGTTGCATTGGATGGAGAGACTAGGAAGCCACCACCATTTCCTTGTGCCCACTAGTGCCCTTATATGATGATGCATTTCTCATGAGTTTACCCTTTGACCAACTTTTAACACATACATGTATGTATCGTGATGTCATTCGTGAGACTTGGAGAGTGCACAACCTGCATGACATAGACTATGTACATATATACAAAAAAATTTAACTCTTATTCTCAAATTATGGATAGTTATTTATATTAATTTCTTGTTCATATTAGATTGCATTTACATTAATAAGTTCATGATAGCATGTAGACACTAGCCGACTACATGGATGAGCTTATGAGGTCATTCGAGGGGGAATTTCATCATCCAAGCCATTCGTGACTAAAGCATGTTTCCATGGATTCTCCTCCACCTCCACCTCCACCTCATATGTTCACTAATGTGGAGGAGAGTCACTATGTACAACCACATGGACAAACATTTGAGGTAAACCTTTTTATTCCTAAGATTTTAACATCTTTTTTTTTTAAGTTACACATATATGCTAATTAATTTTTAGACTAATTATAATTTGTCCTTTCCATTGTGTACACAGGCCCATATGTAGAGTGTCCTTGATGTCATTCTTATGTGGAGATATGAGTGGGATGTTGTATTTAGAGGAACTAATGATGTGGGTCCATCGATGCACACCCCAATCATTGAGCCATAGTCAAGGGAGCACCAAACCAAGATTCATCAAACCCCTATCCTATCCAACTTGGATTTGGACGCGTCATAGGTTAGTAGATTCATGTATATGTTATTAAAAATATGGTTCAAAATCATTTATTTCCATATTGCTTATTTTGTACAAATAATGATTTAAGTAGTTTGAATTTGAATGTGTTATATTGCAGTACCAACTTATGGATACTTACTTTTCGTGGCAAAACTCACATAGGAGTTTTAGTGGTACTTAGAACGTCATAGTTTTTACATGTTCAAGCTCATTTCAGCAGGCACATTCACATGTGATACAGAAATTTTATATTTTCATACATGGACAATTTATGGATGTACATCACAAACATTATTTTAGTTTTTGGATGCTTATTATTTCAGTTTATGGATGTTGATGTGATATTTGTAATTTGTATATATTTTCATATGGATAGTTTATTGATGTAGATGTATTCACTATTTCAGTTAATTTGTATTAATCTTGTTTATGGATGCTCATTAATTTTTGAAGTTTATGGATTTTGTGTGGTGATGTCTTTCAAAGTCATCGCATTCATGTTTTTTGTATTGACGTTTTGAACCAACCTCTATGGTTCATCATCAGGATTAGATGTGTGAAAATGTCAGATATTAATGGGGTAATAAATAGGGGAGAGGGTTGGGATGGTAATGCATGGAGAGGACATGAAGAAACATGGTAAGGTTTTGTCCTCTTGGAATGATTTTGTTGTTGCAATAAGAAGGCAATTTTATCCATTAGCATACTTACAAAAAGCTATTATGGATTGGCAAAACTTTAGGCAAGCTAAAGGTCAAAATGTGCAAAGCTATACTCAAGAATTTAGGAAAAGAGCTTTGATTTTGGGTATATATTTGTCCTCTCAATATACTTTACTCAAATATATTAGAGGATTACATAGTTACTTGAGACACACCATTCTCATGTTTAACCCTACAAAACTAGATGAAGTTTGTGTATAGGAAACTCATTTAGAGGCAAGAGGGAAACATGTTTCTGAAGAAACTAGTGAGAAGTCATTCAATTCTGGAGAAAAAGGAAAATGGAAGTTTAAAAGAAAGGATAGAAATAATGATTCAGTCAAGAAAGAAGGAGAGAAAATCACATGTAAACAATGTTCTAAAGAAGGCCATGATGAAGACCATTGTTGGAAACTTCATCCTGAGATGAGATCCAAAATGTTTAATAACAAGGAGAAATAAAAGATTGTTGCAACTACACAACAAGATCTAGGATTTGATTCGAGAGATGAAACAAAAATCATAGCCATGGGATTGAAAGGTAACGATTCAATTACAAGTACTAATTCTTCTAGAAAACCCCATTAACACTGAAAATGAAAGAGAAAGAATATAGTTGTTCCATATTAGAATTATCACAAAACATAACAAGGTAGATACTTTTTTCGATAGTGGTTCACAAGAAAACCTCATTTCAGAAGACATTGTCAAGAAACTAAATTTGGAAACCATTCCTCATCCTAAAACTTATCCTTTGGGTTGTGTATGTGACAATGCCAAGTTGCAAGTGACAAGAAAATGCATACTTAGATTTTCCATCACTGCAAATTTAATTGATGAGGTAGAACTTGATTGGTACCACTTGAAATTTGTGGTATTGTTTTGGGAAGCCCATACTTATATGACATGAAATCCATCTTTCATTTCCATGAGAACAAGTATCATTTGTTTAAAGATGGGATTGAGTACATTGTTAGAGCACATAACAATACGTTGAATTTATCTCTTGTGAATGTTGGACAAATGAAGAGGTTTGTAAATGCTAGTCATAATTTTACATTGTTGATGATTAAACATAAATACGTTGATGAATATAAATATTTTCAAGGATATGAATCAAGTTTGAAATATAATTTCAATGAGGTTTTTAATCCATGTGATAAGATGTTTTAGGAGTCTAACATGTTGCCTACTAAAAGAGGAAAATAATATGAAGTTCATTTGCAGCAGGATGCATCATTGTCGAACATTAATATGAACAAGGTGCCAATGTTAAAGAATGTAGGGGTCAAAAAGCAGATGCAAAAGCTGTTTGACAAAGAGGAAATTGGTTCTAAACTACCTTTTGTGGGTTTCATAAATTTTTGGCTTTGAAGAGGGATAGTGCATAGTGATGACATTCACATTTGGTGAAGACTCGAGCCAAAAACAAGGTTGAACATGATAAGCACTGTATTGACCACAATTTTCAGGCTAGAAATGGAGTAAGGCTTTTCATTAGCAAAGAAAATATTCAAAGAGAAAAGAACTTGAAATTGGATAAGTCTCCTTTGATTGAAGACATAGGAGATAATGTTCATATTTATTTAATATAGGTTTTCTCTTCTAAACATCTTGAAGAATTGCAACAAGGTCCTATCCTTAACAGAGAAATAGGAACTTCAAGTAGAAGGAATGGGAAGCACCTTCATATGGGGTTCCAAGGTAAAAATTCAGGCAAATCCAAATGGATTGAGAAGGGAAGGGTTAGGTAACTGTACCCTCATATATTTTTTGAGTGAAAATAAGATTTTGGAGGTCTAAAAGCTTCCAATGGGGAGGAGTGAACCAAGGGATCAGTTTAGTGATCAAAATTCATAGTGTTCAAAAAGTGATCAAAACCTATACCAGTGTGTAGATATCAACGACCTAAATCAAACAAAACTTATTTCACTCAAGATTGATATCGTATGCTCCTGATATCATGTTCTGATTGCTTTCCCAAAGAAGCAAAATTTCAAAATTTAGTTGCAAGTACACCTAGTCAGCAGTCCATACGCTGACTAGGCAGGTGACTGGGTAGTTCACTATGTATTTTATGGACGAATGGTTTGTTGAAAAGTGTCTCCTTTTTATTGGCTCATGAATGGTCGATTTCCATTGGTTTAAGGTTCGGTGACTTGGTCCTATGAGGGAGAGCCACATGGGCCAATTGTTGGCTGCCACGTGGCGTCCTGTTGGAAATGTAAAATTTTGTATGGGGGTCGACAGGGCCTCCAAGAGGTTCAAACCGCAAACCTACCAAGAAACAACACAACGCTCCATTATTTCGCCAATCATGTTCCTTGTTATACATAGTCATCGATTTGTATTTAAAGTTTAGGGGTTACGCAATTAGGGGTAGGGCCAAGACTAAGCCCTAGCCCTGGTCACAACACCCACGAGAACCAAGGGGTGGTATCGTGGGCTGGGGCTTAGCCCTAGCCCCATGGTCATTGCTAAGTCCCAGCCCCATGGTCATTGCCCATGACATAACACGTAGCAAGCAAAACCATGAAGCGAGTTAGATGGGGGCCAACCCCTAAGGGACAAGCCTCGAGTCACAAGACCCGTCATGTAATTGTAGGCGGGAGTGTAATGGAGGGGCCAACCCTTAACACTCAGAGCAGGGGCCAGCCCCAGGTCACATGGCCTCATGCGACCAGAAACCATACCTAAATAAATGGTGTGCACATTTGGCACCAAGCCCTAGGTTTCATGGGATCCAGTGTGACCTGTGGTAGTGAGTTGGGGGCTCAGCTAGTAGGGGTGCGTGCTTTGGCCCCAACCCCTAAGCACGTGGGCCCCATATGACCAATTTTTTTGGAAATTGGGCATTACTGGAAAAGTTAACTATCCGATAATTTCTCCCATTGGGCAGGATTGTAAGCCAGGTTTGTGCACCAGTTTTAGGTTTGGGGCGCTCAAGCCGGGTTTGGGTCGAATTGTAGGAGGACTAGCTAGCGATTTGGGAAAAAAGTTGTAAAAGGCATAACTTTCTCAGTTTTTGGGCAAATGAGGTGTAGAAAGAACCCAGATGGGGGTTTTTTACAGTTCTGGATCCATTAGAGATTTTTTATTTGCATTCTAAGTATTGTAAAGCAATGAAAACACAATTTTAAGCACTTAATGAAAGAGGCCCTGCATTGGAAGTTGGACCAAGAGATGTAGCCCAGAAGAGGGGTGAACTCCTTTGTCATGTTTGTTGTTATGTGTTTCTGATATGGTATTTTTTCTCTGTTTTGGTTGTTAACTAAGTTTAAAAAAAATCATTTGTTTATGTGTTTAGTACCTTGATCCATTACCCCAAATACATAAAATTTCACTTGCAATTTTTGTATCACCTTCAAGTTTCATAAGCAAATCAATTGATGAGATGGAACCTAATGCTATTCCTTAGATTGATCATAGAAGATCAGATAGATTGATGTTGTTGATCCTTGTTTGGAGCAAATCGGTTAAGGACAAGCTTCCGACTTGTTCATTAGGAAATATTAAGATTTCTTGTAACTTAAAATGAGCATCTTGAGAATATTCATATTCTCAGGATTGATCTTTATAAAAAATATATTTACTATTCTTATCTTCTACAGTCATTGTATAAAGGCTAGGAATTGATCCTCGAGAGAGGTTGTTTAGGTGTAATATTTTTGAAATAAGTTGTGAACTTGAGAAGAAATTGATTGTAACCAGTCCTCTATAATTCAATGAAAGCTTTTATTATCCAAAGTTAATTTGTTGTTTTGATTCCTTTTACAAGGAAGTTTGATTTTGGTAATTTGGGCCTGATCCTCGAAGCAATGTTGTCTTCATCTATATCATTAAATCTACATTATGTTCTTTCTCTTGAGTTATTCATTTTCTTAATTGTTTTCAATTTACAATTGTCTGATATTTAAGTAATTTTCAAATCACATGTTCTATTTTAAATAGAAATTACAGTTGGTTGTTGTAGAGTGGATTTACTTTAGCTAATTCATTTAGATTTGTTGTTACTTTATTTTTGTTTCTTGTATATTATCACAGGATCATTATTTTGTGTTTCTTAAATTCATTTCGATAATATAATTCTGTAGTGATGTTCTCTCATTTTATAGTTGTTGTTCCACAGGTAACAAACTCATTGTTTGGTAGTTTTCCTTCTCTATTTCCTGCAGAAAGTATTTATGATTTGATGCTTTGAATGGTTTGGTTTAGTTAGAAGTAGAGTTATTAATTGTGTTATGGGTTGATTCCTTTGTCATTGCAATTTCACTTTTCATTAGGATAATAGTGATTAGTCATACTAGCATTTCTCTTGCATGAACTATGTGGATAACCTTGAAATAGAAAGATGAGACCTCAGGCTGATAATCTAATGTGCATTAGTTAGTTGGTCCTTTAGGAATAATTAACTAGATCAACATTTTGGCGTCATTGAGAGGAAGGTTGTAAAAGAGAGTGTTGGTTGTATCTCAGAGGGTTAGGTATTAAAGATAAAAGGTAAGAACCTGCGAACTCACCTTAGTGAAAAACAAGTCTTGTGGTGGTGCCTGCCCTTGGATGATATGTTTAGG
Organism: Pinus tabuliformis; assembly: GCA_031772625.1. NCBI lineage: Eukaryota > Viridiplantae > Streptophyta > Pinopsida > Pinales > Pinaceae > Pinus > Pinus tabuliformis. Next base: position 1,158,471,723 of record CM062811.1, read on the forward strand.
TTGTTTAGTGTGTATGACTAGAAAGAAACCTAGGACTAGGAATCAGGTAGAGATAGATCATAAATCTACCCAAGAAAATACCAAAATCCAAGGTCAAGTTGGCCTTGGAAGAACAACCTTCATAGACGAAATCATTCAGAAGGAAGAGTCTCAAGTGTCGGTAGGTCCTTGAATAGTATCCAGGAAGGGCTCTACTATTATTGCCCCTCAAGTAGAAGAGTCATTTGTTGCAGCTAACACTGAGATTCATGATAAAATTTAGGATATAAGTAGAGCTTCCAAGACACACCTAATAGGAATCTCATTCCTTTTAGTAAGGGTGAGGGGAACTATTGCAACCTAAGGGAAGGAATAATCTAGAAACGTGAACCATATCCTCAACCTTCTGAGCAAGAATCTCCCGCGACACCCATTGTGAGAAGAGAAACCAAAATTCCTGACTTGAGAAGTGTTGTAAGACCTAGTCAAGGCCTAAAACCGTGTCAGTATACCAATATTTTTTAGTTATTACCTCTTGACTATGGGATTCCTGAAGGTTATTGGCATATCTTTAATCAAATGGAAAACCAAGTAACATGGACGCAAACCTTTACCATAGAATATCCCATCGTTGATCCACAAGCTAATGCACCAATGAAGGTTATCTCACTTCAAAACCTCCCAAATTTTCATGGGATGGCCTATGAATATCCCGATGCATTTTTGTTTGAATTTGATGTTTTATGTCGAGGATATGATTACACTAATGACCCCCAAAAATTAAAATTGTTTCCCTCTACTTTAAAGGGAGCAACATTACAATGGTTTATGGGATTGGGGGTGATACTATCAATTCATGGGATCAAATGAAACAAGATTTCCTTACTAAATACCAGGATTATTTCCAATCCAAAGATATAAGGGAGGAAATATTCAAGATGAAATTAAAAGAAGATGGAACCTTAGAAGAATATATTGAAATATTTCAATACAATTTACAAATATTACCATATACCACTTTACTTAGGGATGTGTTGAAAACCACCTTAATTAGAGGTATGAGAGGTGAATGGATAAAAAAACAAAGTTTAATTAGGCAGGGTGATATTTCTAAAGAAGAATATGATGATATTGTAAAACTATGTATCACATGTTCACGTGGGAGTACAGATTGATTGTGGAACTCACGATCCTCTTAGTAAATTTAATAGAGTTGCAGCAGGAGGAGTTACACAACTAGATATTGCTAATCTTTTAGAAGATTTTAAAACTGATATCCGAAGTACATGTTGTAGCGGCTACAACACACTCCAAAATATTGGCTTGCATCCAAATTTCGGAACCTTCCTTCGTTTTCCTTTGATGGTTGCAAACACTCGATCTCATCCCATGAGATCTTGTGAAGTCTTTTCGACCTTTTACTTGTTTGACCAGTGGTTGTCTTTTGGCATATTGATTTCTTTGTCATGCTTGTGATCTTGTTCTGGTGAGTTTGAAGGTTTGTCTTTGTGTGTTTGGGTTGTCTTCGATATGTTAACACCCACCGTACTCACACACAAATTTGTAAACATTGTCATGCAAGTGTCGTCATAGTCATTCGAAGGTCTATCTTAAGTGTCCTGCTTGTCGCTCTCGTAGCTAAGACAGTCTCACTGAGGGCATCTTTTTACTTGTTGTACTAGTTGTTCGTGTTTTCCCATTGTCGAAGTATGCTAAGTGTGTGATCACAATGTCAAGTCAGCACAAGTTCGCTTGCTTTCAACACTTAGCCATTTCCCTGAAAATCTGTCCAACCTATCATCCCTCTTCCAAGGGACCTTGACTGAGCTTCACTGTGCAATATCAAGCCTCAGTGATCTACTTTACTTCTCGGAACTACGCAATGCTTGAGGTTGTCCTCTAGGTCAGTTGCACTGTGCAATCCCTAAGGGGAGCAGCTTGTCTGCCTCTCGGAACTACGTAGAAAATGACTTCCATGTCCACACTGAACTGCGCATTTCTCAAGCACAGTCATGAAGCCTCCTTTTTTCTACTGGAAGCCTGCACTGCACTGAGACCTAGGTCTACACTATACTCCAAAATTGCATAGAACTACTCAGCTAGTCATGTGTTTTCTTGCTCCGCATTGCCTTCTGAAACTGCAAAGACATGCCCAACTAGCCCTCTACTACGTGTCCTGCACTATTCTCCAAAATTGGGCAAAACTACGCAACTGGTGCATCGTTTCCTTTCTCTGCACTGCCTTAAGAAACTACGCAAACATGTTTATCAGGTCTCCTATAGCCCTTTCCTACACTGTTCTCCAAAACTGCGTAGTCATGTCTAGCAGGTCTCCTGCAGCCTTGTCCTGCACTGTTCTCAAAAACTGCACAGTCATGTCTAGCAGGTCTCTTGGAGCCTTGTCTTGCAATATTCTTCAAAACTGCATAGTCATGCTTAGCAGGTCCCCTGCATCACTATCTTTCCTTCCCTCCAGGAAATGCACATAAATGCTCCTCAGGGTCCCACCTTGCAGCTGCCACCTGTGTCCTCACTATGCAATTCTGCCTCCCAGTGGCCACTGTGCAGTTTTTCCCGACAGTGCAGGTTGTCCTCCCAGAGTTCCTCATTCGAGCCTGAGTTACGCTTTTTTCGTCTCAGTGAGTTGTCCTCCCTCACTGTCACTCAGAACACAAGAACAATACATCATGCTAGACCAGGAGGTTTTGGATTTGATGTTGTCCTGTCATGAGTAAATTACAAGAATAGGTACACTGATATATCATGGCAAGACAATGAGCAGGATGAAGTAGCACACATTCTAGAAGACTTGCTTGCAGGTGGACAAATGTACCAAGCACATAAAGCAACAAGCGAGAGGAACATATGCACAAAACCATTAAGAAAGACCAAGACCCTCGAAGACCCTGCAACACTGTTTCTTGCGGAGGAGAAGACAAAGCACACCAAGAGTACTTCCATCACTCAGCAACACAACAACTTGACATGGACACAAGAGTTAGCCAGTACATGTCAACAGTGTTATTTTGAGTTGTGTCATGAGTTGTCTTGGCCACATCACCACTATGGGCCATATTCGTTGTAACTAAATGTAATGTAAAGTGAATTCCAATGGATGCACACAAGAAGTTGAAGATTCATGTTAGTCAAAAATTCATTGGATGTTAAATGGGCATGAGGGAAGTCCAAGAGTCACAAGGGTCAAGCATCACCCTTGGCTATACATACCCCTCCCATTGTATGATCAAGGAATTTTCACCTTGGCTCCTCCCACACAACCTTGATAGTTTGTAGTTTGTTCTTTGAGGAGCGAGGAGTGGATCCAATGTGCCACTACTGAGACTAAATATGTATGGTGTACATATGTGTCTTGGGAATTTTTCTTAATATTGAAGCTTGTTAAGGCCATCACATTTTCACGCATGTTTTGTAGATGTTTATAAGACTACTTTTTAAGTATTTGTAATCCATGTTTTCTTAAAATGTACTAAGATATTTGAACTACTTTGGTTATTTTAGTACTTACATTGTTGGAGATGTGTTTTATTGTTTATCATTGTTGTCTCATCCTTATGGGCTACTCCATAGGACATTAGATAAACCATTCTTGTTTATTGGTTATAATGACCAACATCTCCATGTGGACTACTCTGTAGGATGGTGTATGTTTTTTCCATTGCAGTTTGGTTTTAACGACTGCCGCATTCGTTGTGGACTAATCCAATAGATGTTGGATAGACCCTTGTTGGTTTGTGTGTGTGTCTCCCTAGGTGGTACTATTACCTCTCATTTAGAGGCTCACTTTGTTCTCTCCCTTTACAGTAAGAGAGCCATGACACAAGTTACATTACACGCTCACTAGGCATACTCACCTCACTTTTAAAGATACAAGAATAACAATCTCATGTGCTAAACAACAAGAGCTAAGGTAAATCTCTAACATAATGGCAACCGGGCCAGTGTATCGGATGGGACTGCTACACCAAATGGTGTAAGGTCTAGTTGGGACATCATACTAGGGAGATCCTTTGAATGTTGGCGGGTCCAGCACCATCAACATTTATGGCTCTAGAACGAGGGCCGCCAACCGTTTATGGCTTAATTTCCTACCAACCCCACTCATCTATCATCTGGTCAAGGTAGTGACATGCACTCCCTCTCTCCTACGCACAACCCTGAAGTTGGTTATTCCTCACCTCCCAGACCCAAAAATGAAATATCATATCTGCATGCTTGTGTGATTCGTCCCATCACCCGTCAATTTTCTAAAGTTGTTGGACTGATTCCAGGAGTGGACGCTCTTCCCTATTTGCAGAAGAAGAAAAATACTACTCCCATAGGAGTGGTTGTCTCATATGTGGAAGAAGAAATCTTCGCCACTCTTGAAGAGCTGGCCGAAGCTGTTGAAAATGAAGAGGAACCTCTAGTCTTCCAAGAGGGAGAAAAAGATAACCTCTTACACTTGGGCTCAGGTTCCAGCACCAGAGGTAAGGGAAAGGCAACGAAGGAGGCAGAGGCAGAGGCAGAGACGAACCAATAGATTTAGAGGTTGAACAGTCAGATTCAGAAGAAGAGGAGGAGGACAACATGGCTGAGCAAAGGATGACCCAGGGCCCATTGGCACTCTCGGGTGTCTTGTAAAAGATGCCAAGACATGCAGAGATGTTGTTAACAAAGTATGACCCTGACAAGACAGTGAAGGAAGAAGATCACTTAGACACGTTCTACCAACATCTATAGACACTCGAGTTACATTATGAGGATGTTGCATGTTGATTGTTTCCATGTACCTTAGATGGAAGAGTAGTTGTATGGTACCAAAACCTTCCTATGAACTCCATTTAGAACTTGGGGGTGTTCAAGGGAATTTTCCTTGAGAATTTTGTTGAAGAAAAATCCTCGCCATGTTGCTAAAAGAGTTGGGTCGTATAAAGATGGAGCAAAAATAAAAAGTCAGATATTTAAACCAGAGGTTTACCCGTATCTTAAACAAGTTCACAACTGACACCAAACCTCATGACTCCATCACTATTGACTACTGCACATCTACACTGCCGACCATCATTGTGTAGTTTGTTAAGCGATATGCGAAGCCAACACTATTAGAAAATTGCCAAGAGACAATTGTTGTGGAGAAAGACCTGCTTGCTATTGGAGTCATTGTAGATGTTGAATCAACTAAGGACTCCAAAGACATGGGCAAGAGGTCTCAAACTACTATGAGTAAGTCAAAGGAAAAGGAATCAAGTGAAACTGATAGCCTTACTCGTCTCATCAAATCCTTGACAACCAATGTTTTTAAAATCAAACAACGGATGAGCGAGACAACCATGACTAGTAGGCCTCCCAAGTTTGCACATAGGAAGAATATGAATTCAAGCAGAAACAATAACCACCTAGCCAAATATGCACAAAGCTCTAACCTTGTGCTCAACCTAGATCAGATCGTGACAACTCATTACTGCAAGTTCGATAGCGAACGACATTCAGAGAAGACTTGCCCAAGATGGAACCAAGGAATGAGCGCCCTGGCTACACAGTTGTCTACCAAATTCATGGCCAGTGAGCAGGCTTAGCCTGAGGATGAAGAAAAAGAAGAATTTATTGTATTTGATGAAGCTCCAAGTGTTGGGCATGTAATCAACATGTATTAATGTGCTCGCACTGCCTAGAAGATGACCACTGAGAAGGAGTCTCTAAGCGACCGTCCGGTCCCAAAGAAAAACAATCAATACAACTTTAGAAGTCAAGGGGTCCCCACTATGTTTGAGATATCAAAAGAAAAAGTAAGACAACATCTGTTAAGAGCAGTTGATTCGCCGGTAAACTCAACACAAAAAACTCAAAGCAAGTCCGGGAAGATGGCTACAACAAAAAGTACATTTGTGAACAACAAAGATAAGAGAATCCCACCGGAAAACATGAGGATAAGTCTACCCCCATACATCTCGGTGAATCTTCCTGCTCTACACTACAACATTATCAAAGACATGAAAAAGACTTGTGCAAACATATCTTTGTATGAGTTAACCAATATCATGGGTCAGCGGTTTATTATTTTGCGAGCATTGGGGCAAACCTCCACAAATAGTGCTACCTCTTCCTACAAGGGACAAAGTAAGTATCCCGGCTCACTCACATCCGTGCTCAATGTGCTTTGTATGGGGGAGGAAAAATCTCTCTGCCCATTTTTTTTGTTGTCATTCGAAATATTCAACTTCAATGTTCACAAATGTTTGGTTGACTTTGGTGCTTCAGTCAATGTCATGCCACTCTCCATTGCTAATAGGATCAATGTTCAATGCAGTAGCACAACTACGCAGATCATCCAACTTGACAGAACATGTGTTCCAGCCATTGGTGAACTCTGGGATGTGATAATCCGGTTATCGTCTGACGGACGAGTTCATCAGTGCATTATCATTGTGATTGTGAACATGTCGATAGCATATGGCTTACTTCTCAGCAGAGGCTGGTCTAGAAAAGTGCAAGGATACTTTGCTACGAATTGGTCACACTTATGGCTTCCTCACAAGGGAAGAAACAACCAGATTCAGGTGTTGTCAGAAAGATACATGAAACACAACGTTACTACCTTGAATGGTGAAAGAAAATCATTGGCTTTCTCAAAACTTATGTTCGGAAATTGCTTTCTAGAAACACAGTTGGGGTGTTATCTTTCACAACCATCTCTCACCCCACCAAACACACAGTTGGGTCTCCTTCCTTACCCAACTGGTGAAAATGAAACCTGTACAGCAGATTGTAACAGTAATAGAAGTAGTGATAGTAGTGCTAGTATGATAAGCGGTCCTTGTACAGATAATATTTGGACATTATACTTTGATAGATCCAAGACATAGGAGGCCTTTGGAGTCGATTGTGTCTTAACACACCCGTTGCAAAGGAAACATTTATTCTCTAGCCGCTTGGATTTCGACTGCACGAACAACACCGTCGAGTATGAAGCACTCGTCTTGGGCTTATAGAAAGCCATAATCCTCAATGTTGTTGTGAAAAAAGTGGTAGGTGACTTAGAGATTGTGGTGCATCAGGTATGTAACACTATACACTATGTGTCACCCCGTCTTAAGAGTTATCAACAAGAGGTATGGTGATTTATCTCTAACTTCAAAGATTTCAATATTATTTCTATACCAAGAATGCGTAATGCAACTGCATATGATCTGGCAAATGCAACTGCTAGGATGACACCATTGAGGGATAGATTTCAGTTGAAATTTTGTATAAGCCATTTGTCCTTGATAACATCACTAATTTTCACATTTTTTATGATGATTAATATGTTAGAAAATTATATATTACATAGCAATGGAACACTTAAAATATTGCAGAAATATAAACACAGAAAACACATAAAACAAGAGAGACACAGATATACGTGGTCACCCAGTTTGGGCTACATCCACGAAGAAACAGCCAGTCCTTCTTTATTATATTATCCAGCAAACTGAAGAGATACAACCTACAGCAAATCCGTTGTAACACACTCTTCGCTCTCAATCTCCTCTCTCTTCCTCACTCAAAATACAAATGTACATAGATGCAATACAATTCCCTCATATATAGTGAGGGGTTTCCTTCTAGGGCAAAAAGCCCTAAATTAAACATAACATCTACCGTCAGATCATCCGCCTAATGAATGGCCCAGATTGACTAGAAATTACTAGACTTTTATAAGGTAATTTTACATCTATTTTTAGCTTCGGGGGCGCTGCCCCCGAACCCCTGCTGGGGGACCGCTAGCCCCTGGACCCCCAAGCCTGGGGGGACAAGACCCCCCCACGTGGAGGGGTGTACAATCTTCTTGGGGTATACATTTGGCTGAGACATTTGAATACAGAAGATAATCAGGCTTCACACCCAACATAATAGACACTGCATTTCATGGCTAATGCTGATGTCTTCAAGGACGCAATGATAGACGAAGATAAGCATGAGCAGTCTCTACAGGATGTAGCTGATGGAAGCAAAGGAAGCCTCTTCCACAAGGGTGCGGTATCACTCAAGAAGTTGTATGACTTGTAGAACCATTTTTGTGGACCCCTGAATGCAAAAACTCACAGGTCCAAAATGTTGTACGAACAGATCAATCTAGGAACAAACAAAGATCCAAAGTTTGTGAATCTTGGTACATGTTGCACACCATAAGAGTGGCAAGATTTTTTTCAACTGTTCATACAATACCATGATGTGTTCACATGGATGTACGATGATTTGAAAACATATTACACATGAATAATCCAGCACGTCATTCCAATCAAGGAAGGGGCCAAGCATTTTTAGCAGAAGCTCATGAAAAAGCATCCATCACTTGAGCCCCACATATAGAAAGAATTGACTAAGCTGTTGGATGCTTGAATCATCTACAAGGTTCATCATTCCATGTGGGTTTCAAATCTAGTCCCTGTTAGAAAGAAGTCTCGAGAGATTTGCCCGTGCATTTATTTCCAAAATCTTAACCGTGCCTTGGACAAAGATAACTACCCAGTGCTGTCTATGGAGCACATATTGTAGATAGTATCTGAAACATAGATTTTTTTCTTTGCTAGATAGTTTCTTAGGATACAATCAGGTTCTAGTAGCAGAGGCTGAAAAAATTAAGACAACATTCCATACGAAGTGGCGTACATTTGCTTATCGTAGAATTTCATTTGGGTTGGTAAATGCAGGCGCTACATTTCAGCGCGCAATGGACATCATTTTCCATGGGCTCATCAGATAGAGCGTAGTGTTCTAGCTCGACGATGTCACAGTCTTCTCTAGACAACGGTCATACCACTTGCACCATTTAAAAAAAATATTTGAGCAATGTTGAAAGTACAAGATATCCTTGAACCCCATGAAGAATGTCTTCACAGTTTCTAAGGGTAACCTCCTTAGGCACATCATTACCAAGAGTGGGATCAAGGTAGATCCATATAGAGTTTAGACCATCATGTAGATTCCTTACCCCATGAACAAGAAATCTATGCAATCCTTCTTGGGAAAGACCAACTTCCTCAGAAATTTCATCTCTGATTATGTGCAGATTGTCAAACCCATTCAAGAGATGACCAAGAAGGACACAATGCACAGTTGGGGGAAAAAGGAAAAGGAAGTATTCACCTGGATTAAATAAGCTATAACAGAGGCTCCTACACTGTTTATCCAAAATTTCAACAAGGATTTCTTTCTCTACACGTTTTCTTCCGACACTTTACTTGCTGATGTGCTCACTCTGAAAGATGAGCTCAACAATGAATTCCCTATCTCTTTCATGAGCCTGATCTTGCAAGGACCTAAACTAAACTATCCTACTATGGACAAACAAGCATATGCAATATTCAAGGTGGTTAAAAACTTCAGACCCTACCTCTTTAAAAATCATTGCATTGTCTTTGTGTCGCACCCAACAATCAGATCATTGCTTGTTCAGCAAGAGCTAGGTGAAAGAAGAGTGAACTGGATGACAAGACTGCAAGAATATGATATTGAAATCAAGCCAGTTCACACCATCAAGGGGCACAGAGTTTGCAAATTAGCAATGGAATTAGTACAGGCGTAAGAGGAAGAAGAAGATTTCACTGGATGGGAGCAAGAAATTGAAATGTATAATGTTGAGCGAGCCCGCCCCACTTCGCGCGGAAACTCTTGGTACGCAGACGTGCGCCAGTACCTTGAACATGGCACCATGCCCTCTCACTTCTCTATGTGGTAGAAGAGGGAACTCTTACTAAAATCTCTATATTACCAATTGATGCATGGAGTGCTTTACAGAAAACATCACAACGACATTTTTCTTAGGTGCTTAGAGGGACAAGATTCAGAAAGGGTGTTACATGATCTCCATGACGGACCAGTCGGGGGTCACTTCGCGGGCAACACAACAACGCACAAGATCATGCAGGTTGGTTTCTATTGGCCTACATTATTGAATGATGCACAAGCCTATGCCCACAAGTGTCCGATTTGTCAGAGATGTGTTGGCAGAAAGCGAAGGTTAGCAGCCTCGTTGTAGCCTGTTGCAGTGGATGAACCATTTCAATAGTGGGGCTTGGATATCATTGGGAAGATTTTCCCACATTCATCAAAGCAGCACCACTACATATTAACTACTACATATTACTTTATGTGGTGGACAGAAGTAGTTCCATTGAAACAAGTAAATGACTAGGAAGTCATCAGCTTCCTAAAGCAGAACATCATCTCTAGGTTTGGCATTCTTGTATCACTTATTTTTTATAATGGAACACACTTTTCTTCGTTAAATATTTATGACTTTGCATTACAAAATGGTATTGCGTTAAAGCATTATGCTAATTACTACCTGCAGGGAAATGGCCTTGTTGAGTACACGAACAAGAACCTTATCCACATCATAAAATAAACCATTTACTCTGAACAACAAAACTGGCACCTTGCTCTGGTGAATTCTATATGGGCTGATCGAGTCACATGTAAGCTCTCTATAAATATCTCACCCTACTTCTTGCTATACGGAAAAGAATCCATCCTCCTACCAAACATCTACTTGCCTTTCTCTAGTTGCCCTAAGAATCCCAAGATAGGTTGTGTTTATTAGTTCAACGTAGGATGGACACATTGCATAAGCTATAGGAAGAAAGGATGAAAGCAAAAGAAAATTTTACACTTCACCAAAACCATATCAAGAGATGGTCCAACAAAAATTATGCAGGGAGTACCAACTTCACTATGGGGTACTGAGCCTTGAAGTGGGATAAACCCCACATAGACAAAGGCAAACACACAAAGTTTCAGTCCCTATGGATTGGACCTTTCACCGTTCACAAGAAGCTTGGGAAACACATGTATCATCTACCATTTGTTGGCTTGATGGGCACTAACCGAGGTTCAATGTTAATTAGCCAAGCAAATCCCTACACTACTGGCCCTTTCAGAATCAATCCACAGAGCGCGCAATGAAGTCTCACCCGAAACAGTATGGGGGGATGCAAGAACCAATTTTCTGCACCCAGAGATGGTAGTGATGTCGCTTTATACCATAACCCTTCCTTCGCACAGGTCGATAATCCTTTTAGGGCTTATCGATATACTCCTCTTAGTCGTCCTCTAGACCTTCGCAAAGGTCTATGACTATCCTTCGCGTACCCTAGATAGGTGGATCAAACACTTATGCACCTCTATAACTACTCTTACTTCCATATTTACCCAGCTTAGCTTAAGTATCTGATAATTTCAACATGCATTAAGATGATCTTTGGATAAATAGATATTCTTACTTATGTTCATATAACAAAGCAAAGCATATGGATTCGCGCATCAATACAACATTAAAACATAAACCCAGTATTCATCTCAACATAATCATATGCACTATAATAGAAGTAAAATATATCATACACAAATAATTCAAGAATAATTCTCTTATTTATGCTTCAAATCTTCTTTATAGACTCTAACCGCCCTGCGGACATAGTTGCAGGGGTCCGCGCACTTAGCTACAGACTTCTACCCTAGGCCTCTACGCACACACCTGCAGAGCTTCTTTCCTATGGCAAGACTCTTCACTCTTAGCTCTCACAAACCCATTACATTCATCAATGACTCAAAACATATCAAGACTGAACTAAACTACCTTAGACTCTTCTAAGACTTTGCTATTTATACAATCACATGGTTCGTGGACCATCGGTAGATCTCCTAAAGCTGACATGACTTACATAAAATAAGGGTGAAAACCCTTTATGATAATTCACATCTTCGTGCTCCGCAACCACAAAATGCGGAGAATTTACATTATCTATACAAAAACTTGGGCTTTCTGCTCCAAAAATTGGGCTTTTAACCCCAAAAATGACCGTAGGGGACCTGTTCCCAATAGCTTGAGGTTGTCCTCTAGGTTAGTTTCACTGCGCAATCCCAGAGGTGAGCAGCTTATCTGCCTCCCAGAACAACACAACAAAATGCCTCCATGTCCAAATGGAACTGTACATTTCTCAAGAATAGTCATGAAGCCTCCTTTTTCTACCGGAAGTTTGCACTGCAGTGAGAACTGGGTCTACACTGTTCTCCAAAATTACGTAGAACTTCCCAGCTAGTCCTAGGTTGCCTTGCTCTCCACTGCCTTTAGAAACTACATAGACATGCCTAGCTGGCCTTATGCTACCTGTCCTACACTGTTCTTGAAAATTATGTAGAACTACCCAACTGGTCCTCTACACTACCTTCAGAAAATGTGAAAACATGTCTAGGAGGTCTCCTGCAGCCTTGTCCTGTACTGTCCTCCAAACCTGTGTAGTCATGTCTAATAGGTCTCCTACAGCCTTGTCTTTAACTCTTCTCCAAAACTACACAGCCATGCTTAGCAGGTCTCCTACAGCCTTGTCTTACACTATTCTCCAAAACTGTGCAGTCATTCTCAACAGGTCCCCTACAACCCTGTCTTTCCTCCCCTCTAGGAATTGTGCATAAATTCTGATCAAGGCCCCACCTTGCAGCTACCATTAGTGTCCTTCACTACACAATTCTTCCTCCCAGTGACCACTACGCATGTTTTCCCGATAGTGCAGTTTGTCCTCCTGATGTTCTTCATTCTAGCCTGAGCTACACTCTGCGCTCTCTCAGTAAGTTGTCCTCCCTCCCTGTCACCTGGAACACAATAACAATGCATCATGATAGATTAGGAGGTTTTGGATTTGATGTCGTCCCATGATGAGTGAATTGCAGGAATAGGTACATTAATAGATCATGGTGAGATGATGAATGGGATGAAGAAGGAGCACACATGCTAGAAGACTTTATTGCAGCTAGACAGACGTACCAAGCACATCAAGCAACAAGCGAGAGGAGCACATGCATAGAACCATCAAGCAAGATCAAGACCATTGAAGACCCTGTAGTACTATGCCATGCAGAGGATAAGACAAAGCACACCAAGAGTACATCCAACACACAGCAGCGCAACAGCTTGACACGGACACCATAGTCAGCCAATACATGTCACTGTCATGTCCAGTTGTGTCATGAGGCTGTCTTGGCCACATCACCACTATGGGAAATACACATTGTAACTGAATGTAATGTAAAGTGAAGTCCAATGGAAACACACAAGAAGTTGAAGATTCATGTCAGTTGAAAAGTCATTGGAAGTTGAACGATCATGAGGGAAGGCCAAGAGTCACAAGGGTCAAGCATCACCCTTGGCTATACATACCCCTCCCACTATATGAGCAAGGAATTTTCACCTTGGCTCCTCCCACATAGCCTTGAGAGTTTGTAGTCTGTTCTTTGAGGAGCGAGGAGTGGCTCCAATGTCCCACTACTGGGATTAGTGATGTATGGTGTACAGATGTGTCTTGGGAATTTTTCTTAATTCATTAGACTATTAAGGCTATCAAATTTTCATGCATGTTTTGTAGATGTTTGTAAGACTACTATTTAAACATTTGTAATGCATGTTTGCTTAACCTGTACTAAGATAGTTGAACTACTTTGGTTATTTTAGTACTTACATTGTTGAAAATGTGTTGTATTGTTTATCATTGTTGTCTTGTCCTTGTGGACTACTCTACGGGACATTAGACAAACCATTCTTGTTTATTGGTTATAATGACCGGCATCTCCATGTGGACTACTCTGTTGGATGGTGTACGTGTTTTCCCTTGCACTTTGGTTTTAACAACTACTTTATCCACTATGGACTACTCCGATGGATGCTAGACAGACCCTTGTTGGTTCGTGTGTGTGTCTTCCTCGGTGGTACTATTACCTCTCATATAGAGGCTCACTTTACTCTCTCCCTTTATAGTAAGAGAACCCAAACACAAGTTACATTACACACTCACCAGGCATACTCACTTAGATTTTTAAATATACAAGTATAACAATCTCTTGTGCTGAACAACAAGAGCTAAGGAAAATCTCTAAGATAATGGAAACTGTGTCATCGTATCGGATGGGACTCCTGCACGAAACGATGTGAGGTCTAGTTGGGACTTCTTACTGTGGAGATCCCCTGAATGTTGGCGGGTCTAGCATCATCAACAATGCACTGACGACACAGTTGGATGTTTTACAGGTAAAATATAAGTAGGCTAAAGTGGAGTAGGCATTAGCCATTTTATGTCCTCATTTTTGTAAAAAGTATAGTTGTAAAGAATGTCCACTTGACACAGTCGCGATATACGCTATCTCTACCAAAGATCACTCAACCATTCATTATCCCTCGGTTCCTGAATTGAAATTTGTATTCAAGGAATCCAAGGAAGAACCATAGCTAGCATATTTTGTGTTACAATGATGACAATGGAAAAACCTCACACCACTTATGATGCAGGACCCTTCTATGTTTTTTTCTTGACAATTTTCTCAAAAACAATTTCTTGGATTAACATGGCAGAGTCAACAACATTCTAGTAAATTCTGGCAGCGTCATCCATACACTACATCACCCTGGACAAATCAGTCATTTTTTGATCCTTCTTAGCCAAATTAATAGTATTCCGTACCCTTATGGGGGAATTTACCAAATAACCCATACCCTCCACAAGGGGCAAATCAACCTACCCATGGGGCCAATATGATCTCAAAATTTGTAGCGCCCCACTAAACCGATCAATCAATCGATGGGAACGATTCCCTAGTCACAATCATCACGACAACCCCCACTTCAGCTACCTCTAAATTCCCCACCTCCATTACATCCTCAACTACCTGCAAAGCCAAATACAAACCCAAACAACAAGTTTGTGTAACTTTTAGAAATCCTGAAAACACCAAACTCTTTTCCTCCCTCTTTAGAATGTAATAAATTACATCTAAGATTTGGGAGGACTATCTTTCCAGAAGATCATCCAGAGAATCAAGAGAAACCAGAAAATTAAAATCCTAATAAGGAGCATCCTTTTGTAGTACACTCTCCTCCTACTTTAATTATTACTGAAACATAATCTTCTAGTAAAACGATTAAACAACGACAATATATTAAGATTACGAATGTTGTTCCCCCATTCCCTAAGAAATTAGCCATAATAAAAAATCACTTGTATATCCCGACTTTGATCTCATAAGGGAACTACAAAATTTATGTATCAAAATCCCTCTCCTACAGGGTATCAGAGAAACACTTATCTATGCTAAAACCATTAAAGAATTGTGTATTAAGAAGCCTGGAAGGAAACCAAAAGATTCTCATACATTCCATGTTCTTGGGAAACTCTCTAATCTTATCCTAGGAAAACAGATACCTATCAAATATGACGATCCTAGAAACCTTGTAGTCACCATCCAAATTCAGGGATATAACTTCCCAAACACCTTAGTGGACTTAGGAGCTGCTATAAATATTATAACACTTGAAACTTGTGGCCTCCTTGGAATAACCAGATTTAAACCAACTCCAACCATGCTAGAACTAACCGATAGATTTGTAGTGAAACCAGAAGGAACCTTAGATGATATCATTGTTTCTGTAGACTCCTGGGAATACCCAGTGGATTTTTTGGTCCTCAATCCTAAAAATAAGTTGGAGGGACACCCTCTGATATTAGGCAGACCATGGCTTTCCACTACATATGCATACATTGGGTGTCGAACTGGAAACATGATCATCGCCAAGGGACCTGCTATTAAGAATCTCATTCTATATCCACCTGATAGACCCAGCATGCAAACTGAAAATTCTTTATGGTTCCCTCCCGAATATTAGGAAGAAAATTTACGTTCTCCCTTCACTATCGATAAATATCTTATCTTTAAAATACAGACCAAGGACGACATAATTAATGGCTTTATTAACCATCCTTCCACTGTAAGAAACCCAACATGTCAGATGCTAAAAGTTATGCTTAACAATGAAGCCTAAGGAAATCCACTATAGGATTTCAACAGTGAGAATATACTTACAACCACAATTCAATAGTATCCCCATTGAAATTGAACCTAGAATTAATGCCAATCTTGATGATCTTCAGTGTGAAAAACTGATCCAATTTATTCATAAATATAAACAATCCTTTGCTTGGTAATATTATGATATGAAGGATATTGATCCACATGTGTGCACACACCATATCTACATTGAGAAAGATCTCCAAGCCATTTGTGAACCCCAAAGAAGATTAAATCCACACCTTAGGGACATAGTGAAACAAGAGCTTCAAAAAATTCTAGATGTTAATTTTATATACCCTATTTCTGATTGTCAATGGGTTTCACCACTAGTGGTAGTCCCTAAAAAGAATGGCAAATGGACAATTTATGCAGATTATAGAGAACCAAACAAAGCCATGCAAAATGATGATTTTCATCTTCCATTTGTAGATCAAGTCCTTGATGCTCTTGTCGGAAAGAAATAGTTTTCTTTTCTAGATATATTTAGTGGGTATAATCAAATCCATATTTCTCCTGAATACCAAGATAAAATAGTGTTTGCCTATCCATGGGGAACATTTGCATGTAGAGTCTTACCATTTGGGTTGTGTAATGCACTAGCCACTTTTCAAAGGCAAATTCTGAGCATTTTTTTAAGATTTATTAAGGGATTGAACTATATATGGATGATTTCACCCCTTACAGTAATGATTTTGATCAAGATTTACATAATATCAAAAATATTCATGCATGATGTACAACTAACAGGATGTGCCATAATAATGAAAAATTCCACATGATGATGACAAAAGATGTAGTCCTGGGACATCTTATCTTTGGTACAAGTATTCAAGTAGAATTAGCTAAGATAAAGGTAATTCTTAAACTCCCTACCCCTCGTACGACAACAAAGGTATGTAGTTTCCTTAGTTATGCTAGTTACTATCGTCATTTCATAGCAAATTTTTAAAAAATTGTAGCATCATTATATATTTCAAGTGGACATGTGGAATTTGAGTGGGCTGGTAAATGTGATATTTCTTTTGCAGATATGAAAAAGTTCATTTCAACAACTCCTATGTTGCGGGGACCAAATTGGAGTCTACCATTCCATATATCATCAGATGCATCCGATATGACGATAGGAGAAATTCTCGGACAAGAAGAGGATAAGAAACCCTATGCAGTTTATTACATTAGCAAAAACCTCACACAAGTAGAGTTAAACTATATTGTGACAGAAAAATAATTTCTAGCCATTCTTTACACTATAAATCAATTTCGTCATTATATAACAGGATATCCAGTTTTTCTATACACTCATCATTATGTTATTCAATATTTAGCTAATAAACCTATTACCAATGGAAGAGTAGCTCGTTAGTTACTGTTATTGTAGGAGTTCGACATTACTATAAAGGAAAGGCTAGGAAAAGAGAATCTTGTCACACATTTCTTGTCAAGAATCTCATCTGTTTCTAACCCTCTAACAGTGGAAGACCAATTCCTGGATGAGCATCTATTTGCTGTGACCATAAAAATGTCATGGCATGTTGATGCTTCAAATTACCTAGTAGATGGAAAACTATCATCAAACTTGTCATCTAGGAAAAATAAGCTTATTATCCAATGCATCACAAAATTTTCATGGATGGATGGTTACCTCTTCCACATAGACATCGATCTTCAACTTCAGAGATGTATTATAGAAGAAAAAAATTATGATACCCTCAGGGCTTGTCATGACAAACCTTGTGTATGTTATTTTCCTGATCGAAGGACTAGACATAAGGTATTGTAGATGGGTTATTTCTGGACCACGATATTTAAAGATGCAAAAAAATATGTCCAGACTTGTGACAATTGTGAAAGAATGGGTCATCCCATTCAGGATGATGAAATGCCCCTTCAAGCACAAATTGTGTTAGAATATTTTGAAATATGGGTAATGGACTTTGTAGGTCCCGTTAATCCACCTTCAAATAAGAAGACATGTATTTTAGTCTTTATGGATTGTGTAACAAAATTGCTGGAAGCAATAGCACTCTCAAGGGCCACAAAAGAAGAAGTTATCAATTTCTTATTCGAACTATTCGTTCAATACGAGTTACCTTGAGAGATTGTAATTGATCGGGGATCGCAGTTCACTACTCATAAAATTTCTACCATGCTGCAAAAATACTACATTAAACACAGAGTTACCTCTCCTTACCACACACAAGAAAATGGGCAGGTGGACAGCATAAAAAAAGTCTTAGAGTCGATTTAAACTAAGACAATATTTGCAAACCGCTGACACTAGGCCTCCAAGCTTCCTGAAGCCTTATGGGCCTATTAGACAATTTGGCACAACACTACTGGCTATTCACCTTATCAACTCATTTTTGATGAGGAACTTATCTTTGTGATCGAGTTTGAAGTCAAGACTCTCATAATTGCTAAGGAAATCAAACTGGACCTTACGAAGGCAAAAAAACAATGCGTACAACAACTCAATGAAATGGATGAAATGCACCTTCTTGCCTTACAATGCACAACCGTAGTTCGACAATAGAAAGCTAAATATCACGACCAATTGATTAGAAATAAAACCTTTTAGAAATGGGGTTGGGCGTTGTTATATGACTCCATATTACAAGACTTTCTAGGTAAAGACCAAAGGAAATGGTTGGGTCCTTACAAATTTACTGAAGTTTATGACAATGGAACAATGTGCCTCACTACGATTGATAATTCTGGAATTTCTTTACTTGCCAATGGGAAACGACCTCATGTATATCACCAACCACTTACACGAGAATATTTTCTTCATGAAATTAATAATGATGAGAATTCGTAGGTTGTAGCTGATAGGAGAAATTTCCCCACAGTCACAACCACGCAAACTTTTTTTTCGAAACCTCTTTCATTCTGTACATAATGTAAATATTTTTTTATCTTTTTATGGTATGTATGTTTTTTTTACTTTGGGATAACATCGCGAATACTTTTATGAAAACATTGTTGTTATAATCTAATCACAATTGTTGTTTCCTTAGCTACAATTGTTGTTTCTTTAATCGCAATTGTTGTTTCCTTAGTTATAGTTGATGTTTCCTTAGTCACAGTTTTTGTTTCCTGAGTTGTAGCACCGGTTATCATACTTGTTGTTTCCTTAACCATAATTTTTGTTTACTTAGACGTGATTAATATTTACCTAGTTTGTTAATATTTATATTTCTTTAGGGTAAGGAATATTTTAAGCTCTCTTTTGATATGATGGTTGGATAACTAATTTGCGTAATGAATATCAAAGGAGAATGTTTTATAAGAAATTATTATCGGGATTCTGAACTTCCTTAATTTCTAACTCCCTGTATCTTGTAATAAATCTATAAAATGTCTCATGATTCATTCCTTCTATCACCAATTAAGGAACTTTCTTTCACTCCAATTTTTATGATTCTACGATCTTTTTGAAAAATAATTTTTGGAGAAAAAATCAGTGAGCTAAAAAGTAATTATTATAATACATTTCACACCATCCCTAACTCTTAAGGAGTTTATATCCACCCCATTCACTAAGTAATATTTTATGATTAAAAAAAACATAATAAAGCCAAGTGAAAATCAACCAGAGGATAGGAGGTCTCATCACAAGACGACCTACCATGATCATAGGATCTAGCGGAGTGGCATTACCACTTCTGGTCACCTAGCCAAAGTAATGGCCTTTGGTATTTGATTCAAAAGACAAGAGGTCTCATCATGAGCCAGTTTGTTCACCTCATTAACTTTGGTGAATGGAATTGCTATTAACTGGTTACCACACCAAAACAATGGCCTTCTATAGATGCTTCATAAAAATTCAAAAATTATGAATCTTTCCTAGTAAGTGGGATACTAGCATCGCAATGGGTTAAAAGGGAACCCTGTTGAGGCTATGGACACCTACTGGCAGCAGAGGACATGCATATGGTATTAAAGTAAATTTAAATATTATAATTTAAGTTGGTTATTTTGTCTCCTGAAAATTAATAAAGGAAGATTGTTAGATTTATTGTGGAAATTTATACATGGCCTCATAAAAAATTATGGAAGCTTACTAAAATTAGGTTTCTACATGACATGATAACAAAAATCATAATAATATTTGGAATTTTAAAATGTGGTTAAAAATAAATTTTAGATAAATTATGGGTTTCATTTTTTTTATTTATAAAGGCTTGATCAAACCATAGCGTTGGATCGAGCCCCTATTAACCACATATATGGCTTGATCAAGGGTTTATGAAATCCTCAATTGAGGTATTTGAATTTGAAATTTAAACACTCGATCGAGAGCTTTAAGTGCTTGGTCAAGCCTTTGAAGTCCTAAAATCCACAATTTCAGCACCCCTTTTGCAAAATTTCTTACAACACCATTTTGTACTCTAGCGGACTTAGGGAAAAAATTATCCTTAGGTGGTTGAGTTGATCATGTTGGATTCATGAAGGAATCATCTATCCAATGGCATATGAGTTTGACATTTTCAAATTCATATGATATTTTTCATCTAATTTCTTTTAAACATAAAGCTTCAAATTTTTTTGAACAATTTTAAAGAGGTTGAATTCAAAATCAATATCATAAATTATACACAACAAAAAAATTCCAAAAAGTACAACTATATTTGTTTATGATTCCTCTTCAAAAGGGTAATATTCATTTTTCAATTTATTTAAATAGTTGAAAAAAGCCTTACATGAACACATGTGTTTGTAAGATGAAATTGAAATATTACTTTACCAACTTTGAAAAATAATAAAAAATGTAATTTTGAATAAAAGAATTGTTGGATGTGGAGCCTGATTATCTTCTTTATTTAAAGGTATCATCGCATTGGACCTGGTTCGTAATGTGGCGGAAACACTACCTATTTATGTGCACCAACAGGGGGGACGATCGAGGGTAGCGAACCGGAAGCTAAAAATAGATGTAAAATTTCCTTGTAAAATGTTGTAATTTCATAGTCAATTTGGGTTGTTCATTGGGCAAAAATATGATGATAGAAGTTATGTTTAATTTAGGGTTTTTTCCCTAGAAGTAAACCCATCGCTATATATGAGGGAGTTGTATTGTGGATATGTAGATGTGTATTCTGAGCGAGGAAGAGAGAGGAGATTGAGAGCGAACAGGGAATTACAACAAATCTGTTGTAGGTTGTATCTCTTCATTTTGCTGGATAATATAAAAGGAAGGACTGGTTGTTTTTCCGTGGGCATAGCCCAGATTGGGTGAACCATGTATATATTTGTCTCTCTTGTTTTATGCATTTTTTGTGTTTATATTTCTGCAATATAATCCTATTTTATTATTTCCACTATTATTTTATAATACTCCTTAGGAGGCCCATTTTAGACCTCAAAATTTATCTAATTCAATTGTTTCTTATTTTAATATTTTAAAGCAGATAACCATAATCATGGTTGATGCTACATTACTTGACATGACTGCAGTTTTAGAAAAACAACAACACTTTAAAAAAAAACTTGAAGGGAAAATGTGTGTTCCTATTAATTTTGTCGAGAAGCATCCCAAAGAGGATCTTCTAGAAGATAAAATCTACATTGTAAATAATTCCTAAAATTTTGTTAAAAGCCCTCCTTTTTACGTCTCAATGAAAATGTGCAATAAGATCTCTCATTGTTGTTTGGTTGACAGTGGTTCAAGGCCCAATGTTATGCTTAAAGTGATCATGGAGCAATTAGGTCTAGGATGTGTTGAAGAAAAGACCAAGAAGATGGTGGCTTACAATAATTATCAGCAGACAACTATAAGTGATATCAAAGATGTTAGAATTTATTATGTTCTCATCATGAAATTCAGATGACCTTTAACATCCAATTAATGGATATGTCAGTGAGAAAATATTCAATTATCCTTGGTAGGGTTTGGAAGACCACGATAGGGGGATACTCATCATTAGATGGTATGGACTTGACCCTCCCCAAGCATGGTAAGAATATCATTATTTTAAGGGAGGGAAGAATATCACCATTTATTGAAAATTTGTTGTGGCCCATATCAAATATATAGAATAAGATTTAGGTGTTTATTCTCCTTTTACCGAAAAAGAGTCTCCTCCTCTTTCCCCCATCAACCAAGACAATCAAGCTTAGCATATGCAATTTGATGGTGCATCCTCCAATGAAGGAAATGGTTTTGATGTCATTTTATATTCACCTCTTGGTAAGATACACCAATTTTCCATTATACTTGAGTTTGAATGCATTAACAACATCACTAAATTTGAAGCTCTACTTTTAGGCATCTTGCAAGCCCTCAAACCAGGTTGTAAGCATTTGAATTCTTTTGGTGATTCTCAACTTATTATTAACATGATTAAAAGAATATACTCTCATTCCAACAAATTAATCAAGAGATACACTCAAGATTCATGGAAAAAAATATTTGAATTACTTTCTTTTAATATCACTCATATTCACAGAATGTTAAATGCTTTGTCATATCACTTAGTTGTGTATGATTATAGTCCCAAAAGGTAACTTTTCCTGAGAGACATGATTGTATTTTACAATAGCTATACTGAACTTGCTTTTCTAATAATGAATAAGATTGGCAAGCATTCTTATATGACGAGAGTATTTTCTCTTTCATTCAGGAACAACCTGCTGCTAAGAAGGAGATCATTTCTCTTAAGGATAATAAATACCCTAAAGGGCTATCTCCTCTTGAGGCTTCTTTATTCCCTAGAAATATATCTAATAACAAAGAGAGACATAAGGAAGAAATAAAAAGAGAAATATTTGAAACCATGCTACTGGATATTGGAAATCCAGGTGAGCTTAAGGTCTTACGAGTAATTTTCTAATGTTCTCATCATTAGAAAAAAATTGTTCTTTGATTTATTATATGAATTTAGAGATATCCTTGCTTTTCCATATGAACGTTCATGTAGTTTTCGAAATGATATCTCCATTATTGACGAGCAAGGACATGAACCCATAAATTTCACACCTGATGAGGCAATGATGAATCATCCAACACAGTCATTCCCTTATTAGCTCACTTTTCCTATTGAATCTCTTGGAATAATGACTAACTTAATATTAACCGGAAAAAAGGATCACAAAGTATGTTTTTACAATGGCATTTATACATCAAATGCATCATGTATTAAAATTAATCTCCTCATTCCTTCCACGAACAAAGTATGACATATTTGTTTCATAGTTTTTTCTGTACATATTTTCATTTTTTGGATTTTTCTTGTTGCATTCGTTTAACTTCTCCTTTCAAGCAATGGATATTTTTCACGTTTCATTTGTTTTGGTCGTTTTATATTCACTATTTATTTCTATAATAAGTATAGTGTTGTTTTGTTTTCCAAATCTAAGTCTTTTTGATAGTATTGACAAAGTAGCCAAGCCTATAAATTTGATGCTAATGACTTCTTACCAACTGCATCTATTATAGATCAAGAATGAGTAGTAACTATGTATCGATATGCAAAGGTTATTCCACTGAAACTTGAGACTTCTCATCATTTTTTCTATTAAAAACTTAATGGGCTAGGTTCCCTCCCATCTTCTTACATCCCATGCTTCCTCCCTACATGACAACATTCTTACCTCACACACTAATTAAAGCATTGTTTTCATTAACTAAGCCAAAAAAAGTTGGGTTTCTAGTTTGTATACTTATCCCTACGTGTGGAGTTACCAAAAATTGAGCCACTTATCCAAAAAAAAAATGTGCAAGCCATTGTGCCTTCACAAAGATTCCTCCTCCTAAAAAAATATTTACTGTCTATAAAAAAAATCTTAAACATGTAGGTAAGGTCCCTAGGAGAAATAAGTAGTATCAATATAATTGGAATATTTTTCTATTTCGGTATTTGGAACTAGGAAGACGTTTTGTATTTTTCTACACATGGTTGGATTTATAGCATATATATGATTTAAAGAGACAAATTATTGTGGTGACATTAACCCATTTATGGTGTCAATTTTTTCATTCCATCTTATGATTTCTATATATTTACAGTTTGAAAACATGGCCATTATCAGCATATGACAAAAGGCGCCATACCTCATAAAATGATCATCACTCCAAATGACACCTTGCAATTGCAACTGAAAGAGAAGAGATATCATTACTCCATTGAGCTAATAAGTATTAATATATATGTGGATTAAAAAAAAAAAAAATCATAAGAAATATAAGTGCAAGGCCTATATGGTAGTCTTACGCCCCTCTCAACTCAACTGATATACACACAAATACTGATATTGGACTATGGGTAGGAGGTTTAATTATATGTACATACGTGGCATAAACAAAGTAAATATGGTTTCATAATGTTCTAAGTCAACATATGTGGTATCCATACCCACCTGGTG
The DNA here is from genome assembly GCA_031772625.1 of Pinus tabuliformis. Classification (NCBI taxonomy): domain Eukaryota; kingdom Viridiplantae; phylum Streptophyta; class Pinopsida; order Pinales; family Pinaceae; genus Pinus; species Pinus tabuliformis. Next base: position 1,158,495,942 of record CM062811.1, read on the forward strand.
TATCATGGACAAACTGTCAGGGTTGGTATTAAAAATGACTGCCAACTTTACGATCTTGAGCCCTGGTACCACTAGTGATTATTGTCCCTCATCCACGTATGCTACGCTTGCATGGAAACACCACTAATATTACTTACGTAACTATCCCCTCCCACCCATATTAGATGATTAATGTACATGATGTAACTTGACTATGATCGGGTTGTTTTTTTTTTTAACAATGTGGTGAATCGGTAATTGTTAGATGTCACTATAACACCAAGAGTACATCCAACAACCTAAAAGCCAGATATAGTAATTTCTTATGATTTTAGCCGCACATCATAGCAGGACAATATACTCAATGTGATTTGCCCTCACCTGGTGAGTTTCACCCAACAAACCCAACAGTCTCACCACACATCACTGTCTGACCATGATCTAGTTGTTACAAGTCATGTCCTCACATCATACGAAGAGTTATTTTCCAGTAAGCCCTTAGAGCAACAAAATTTTACTCCCAAAAAATGGGCAGGTAACACAAACTGTTTGGGAAATAATTATACCAACCCTCTCATCAAAATATCATTCCAAAAAAATCAAACTCAGTATCGAGAGGCCAAACTTGCACTGTAACAGCGAGGGAAACTTCCTGCAACTAATTCAACTAATATTGGATCGGTTTGAATTTGCAAGCTATGTGTATGATATGCAGTGGTTTCCTCTCTCTAGTTAATGATTTTAAGTGAAAAAATATTACTTGTGTGGTTTGTCGCTTTGAAGTAGTGTATTAGTTAATCCTTCTCATCATTCTTCTCCCCATTATTCCTTCACCGATTCACCTACTTGCATGCACCAGACTCACTCTTATCCTCCTTCCTGTTCTCAGAATATACAAGAAGTGTGATTCCATTAATATATCCAATTACTAAGCTCTGCCTATGTAATATTCCTTTACATTTTTTCTTAAAAATTTCAAGAAAAATTTTCCAAATTTATTGCACACAAGAAATACTAGCATAAATGAAATTGCATACATAAAACCCAGAAATGTTGCAACTCAAAAATACACTTGAGAAATAGTAGAAAATTCAACTTTATTTTATTTACTGCGAATACAAAAACTATCAATAGCTCCTACTAAATGGCATGTTTAGCTAGAAAATAACTGAGGTCATGGCCTCCAAAAATAACTACAACAATAGTGATTCCGGCCTCCCAAATCTATAAATAGAAACAATAGATGCACTTGTGAATTCTAAATGAATTCAATAATGGACTGGTAGAGATGGGTTTCCATCCAATCTCACTAAGGTGTCCAAGGATTTTTGTCCCGGGAACAATGAACTTGTGAGGAAAATTTTCCACAATCGTCACAAATGACAAATGATTAACTCCTGATGTCCGAAAAAGCTTGCTTGACCCCCATTTTAAATAATTGATGGATCTCTATTCAACTTTCTAAAAGAATTTTTAATTTATTATTTTATTTCCATCCTTGAAGCTTCTCCCTTTTATTTTTTTTAAGTGACTCTTTTTTTCTATGAAGAAATCTAGAATTCAATGGCTTAAGGAGGGAGAGAAAAATACACAATTTTTTCACCAACCTATGATTCAACATCAACAACACAAAAAATTATGAGTCTTAAGAACTCTAAAAATAAAAAACTAGAGGAACACATGGAGATAACCCAGGAACTAGTAGATTATTTTCAAGACTTACTTATAGAGCCAATAACAACTAAAAAATAACAAAACATACACCAAAAATGGTCACCCCAGAGAAAAATAAAATTTTACTAAGGAAAATTACAAAGACACAAGTAGAAGCAACAATCATGGCAATGTGGAAGAATAAATCTCCACGACATGATGGATTTGCTTCATACTTGTTTTAGGAATGTTGAAAATTATAGGAGAAGACGTTTGGAAACTTGTTGAAGACTCCAAGAAACAAACCTCCATTCTTTCAACTTTGGATGCAACCTTCATCCCTCTTATACCTAAGAATTCTTGTTATAATTTTTCTTCATATTTTCACCCTATATCTCTTAACAATTTTCTCTACAAAATCATCTCAAAAGTTATTGTCAATAGAGTTAAACCCCTCCTTCTCACCCTCATTTCCACTGAGAAAACTAGTTATGTCGAAGGAAGGGAAATTATAAATAACATTCTACTTGCTTGCAAGCATATCCACATCCTCAAATTCATTAAATCCTCTCAAAATCTCATTATTTTCGACGTATCAAAATCCTTTATTCAACTTAGTTAGCAATTCATGTTTCATATGTTCTCGTCTTTCCCTTTTATAGAAGCTTGGATCCATTAGGTCATGGCCCTTGTTTCCAAGGATTTCTTTCTCATCCTCATAAATGGATCTCCCTCCCATTTTTTCCGCTTTAAAGTTATTAGAAAAGAGAACTCATTTCTCCTTTCCTTTTTCTTCTAATGGCAGAAGCCTTGGGACACTCTATAAAATCAATAGCTCAAGAAGGAAATACTCTGAAAGGCCTATCCATATGTAACATTAATTCTTGTTCTACTCATCAATAGTTTGTTGATGATACTCTTGTTATGGGTCAACCTACTATTAGAGAAGATGAGGCCCTCAAGTCCATCCTAAGTGATTTTTTGAAATATTTGGAACATATATCAATCTTTCTAAATCCCAAATCTTATTTTTCAACACTCCTCTTGCAATCCAAGTAATTCACATCTCTAGATTTCTCAGTATTCAAAGGATTTCCCTTCCACTCCAAATATATTGGAGCCCCTCTTGTGGACCATATTCTCATACAAAAGGTGTAGGAAGAGATACTGCAAAAATTTAAAAGAAAACTCTCTTACTAGAATTTTAGATCTCTAAATCTTGTGGCTAGACTCACTCTCCTTAAATTTTTCTTGCAATATCTTGCTATCTATGTTCTCTTATCCTTGGCAGTCCCCAAAAGCATTCTACAAAAAATTAAAAACATTCAATGATATTTTTTTTGGTGACGAGCTAAGCAAGAAAAGAAATGAGCCCTTATGGCATGGGAAAAAAATTGCAAACTTAAACCTGTTGGTGGATTGGGCTTAAGCGACCCAAAAATCTTTTATCAAGCCTGGGGAGCTAAAACTTGGTGTAAGTGTCTAAAGAATCCAATAGCTCTATGGAGAAAACCACGGAAGGAAAAATAATCTTTAAGCATAGAGGAAAACCAACTAATATGCATGGAAGGAGACATTAGAGGCTCTCATATTTAGAATACATCTTGAAGAAATAGGCATCACATTCAAAAATATATATTTTGAGAAATTATAGAAGGAAACTTGGCCCTTTTTTGGGAGGAATTTTGGCATTAGTGGCCCAAACTAGGTTAAGAGGGTGAAATGCAAATTCTAGAAGAACAACTAATATCATTAGGAAATGTTTCTATGTCATAGTACTGGACACACTCCCATAATCAAAGGGAATGGAAAAAATGGGAACAAAATACTTGTTTTCTCGTCATTATAAGACATGAAACTCATAACAGAATATAAAAGGAATTTGAAAATATGAAAATTAGACACAATCAAGAAATGACATTCTTCATTGGCAGCATAACTCTAAGGTAACCTTCAATCTTAAGGAATCTTAAAACAATTGCAGTAGCAGAGGGATGGGTTGGCCAAAATAGGTAGAGGAATCTATGGGACTTAAAATTATGTCCTAAAGTCACTCTTTTCCTATGGATTCTCTTTCAAAACAAAATTATAACTTAGGAAAAACTACAAAAGGGAGCCTTCCAAGGGCCCTCCAAATGTTAGCTCTATTTTTCCAACTGAGGAATTGTTGAGCACCTCCTAAATAACTATTAATTTTCATTTTAAATGTCGGATTGTATGGTCTTAGTGTTTTACCAATCAAATCAGAATAGAGGAAGTATGATATCAACATCTGAGGAATGGAGAAATACTCCCTTTTACCAATTCCATTGTAAATAGGGCCTGACAACTTTTCCAAGGGTTCATACTATGGGAAACTTGGAAATAGAGGAATCGAAATATTTTCAAATATCAATCAACTAACATGGATTCGTTCTCAAATTCTATCATGAAAAAAATTATAGAAACAATCCATCTAGTCCTTGGACAAATTAGGACTGGGAAGGGAATAAAAAAAAATTATATCCTTTCCCTTCTAGGTCAACACTAATGTTAAATTATTGAGATAAATTAGGTGAGAGATATAAATTTACCAGCAAAAAATCACACATCATTAACGAAATATTTACTATGGAAAAACCTCAATCCAGGGAAAAAACTAGCTAACAAAATTCTATTAGTCCCTTGGCCAAAACCTAGCCAAGTTGGTCCCGTGAGCTTTCATTGCTCACCTCCATAACACATTACATTATTTAAGTATTCCAAAGTCTTTTAAATGCTTCATTATATGAAATCCATAGGAACAAAACCATGGAAAACCAAAACCATGTGCCTAAAACCATCACTGTTTGACAAAAAAAAAATTCAGTTTTTCATTGAGTCAAGATTTACCCAATATTTTCACCTTAAATATTGACTTGGGGTTTCTATTAGCCAAATCTAGCCAAACTGGCCAAGTGAGCAGCCACCACTCAGCTCCAGGCCCTATCCATTTCAAATTGTTATCCAGGGTATCTGGTAATTTGGAATTCCCTCCATTCAACTAGGTTCAACTCCAGATTTTACCAATAATTTTCCTAGGGTATGCACACCTTACTATATCTTATAGCCATAAGCCCATTTACATGCAATTAACAAGTTCCTCTCAACTTGGCACACTCAATGATCTCCTCACCCTTGTATAGCTACATTTATGCCCTCTTCATAGAGTTAGAATCATAGATCCTCAATGCATTCATTATATAGTTTCATCTCCTCTTTATGAAATTTCCCAACACTGCAATAGTTGTCGATTACATTCCTAACTCCCAGTGGTATCTTACTAGCCCCTTACATTAAATCACTCTCGTAAATTCCAATTTAACCTCACTCTGATACCATGTAAAAATTACTGAGAGAAATTAATTGAGAGATATAAATTTATCACACACCATAAACACACTATTTATCTTGTAAATACCCCAATCTGAGGAAAACCCTAGCTAACTGAATTATATTAGTCCCTTGGACAAAACCTTCTCAAGCCTACTGATGAGCCTCATCATTGGCTAATTATATGGGCCTTAATTCACCTCCTAGTTTAGTCAAACCAACTTTTCTCATAACTTATTACATGTTTTTTATTATATTTTGTTTATGAGGTGAGTTAGAGTTGGATATTATGCTTAGTGGACTAATATGCATTGAATGTAGGATTAAAGGAGAAAAATAAGGAATTTTGGCAAAGAATAAGGTCAAAAATTGAATGGGACAAGGGAGAGGGATTGTAGGAGGTAAATCCTCCTCATTTATTGCTCCTCCATTCGAATATTCCTCCATTCATCACATCGGCTCGGAGTGCAAACAACTAAATCATGAGGATTAGAAGGCAGTCGAGCAAGTGAGAGACAAAGCGCCAGTTTATCTTGAGTTTGGGAGCCAAGCCTCCCTAATTTTAAGGAAGTCGTTGGGGACTTCAGTTGTATAAGTAGAGAGGCCTAGGACCTCTGTAGGATTTCGATTTTTATTGTAAAACGCTAAGCTATTTCCGAGTTGCAATACTTGTGAAAGTTCTATTGATGTAATTTGTTGTTTTGGTAATAAGAATGAGTTTTGTTTTGAGCCAGCACTGAGTTAACTCAGGGGGCTAAAGCTCTTGGGTTAGGGCCCAACCCTAACAGCCAAGTCTCCTTTTTCTTGTATATGTATGTTTAGTGTAGTTTCATAGCTTCATTGTTAATTTGTTTTTTTATGCATCTCCATCACAAGTAGTGTAGATTAGATTGGTTGCTTATTAGTTTGCTTCCATTTGTGCCTGACTTCAGTAGCAGGTTATCAGGGATAAAAGGATCACCATAAGGTTTTCAACAAGTGTCTTAGCCTCACTTCCTCCCTCTGGGATCATGACTTGAGGAAGGGACCCTTAAGCAGCCCCAAAAACACATATTTCTAGTTCTTTTATGAGCTTTGGAGTTTGATGTCTTTAAATTAGTATTTGGTTAGTTTTGCAAGGTAGATTTCCATTGTCATCTTTTTCATCTTCATTTCTGTAGTAGATCTCATCCATGCTTTCATTTCTTTCAGCAACTTTCCTTATGCATAGTGTAGGCAGTTAATTCATTAATTTTTCTTTTCTAGTTTATGAAAATATTTATTGTTTGCATATATTTTTGGAAGATATACATGTTCTATGCAGAGTAGGTGCTTCAGGAGGAGACTAAGACTTCATAGCCAGCAGCCACCTTCCACTCCATCCACCTTAGCCATCCCTTGTTTTCACCATCACCTTCATTAGTTTTTCATCATTTTTCATAGAAATCCTTCCCAGCACATTGAGTGAATCCAACCATCTACTATCTCTGATGTTGACTCCTGAGTGATCCTAGACCTTCTCCCACTCCATTCCACCCATCACACACCTTTCCTAGGCCTTCCATCATCTCCAACACCTCGCATTTTGCTCTCGACTCTATCCTATAGGTTTACAGGGGATCCTGTAGGTTTCTCGTACATCTTATAGGTATTCCTGAAATGGCCTGTTTTGAGGCCGAATTGATGGAAAAACTCTAGGAAGTCACCAAAAGCCTCCCAAGGATCTTCAACACCATCCAACCATCTCATAACCCTTCCATCCATCCTCAAACATCCTTAATTCACCTGCCACATCAACATAAGCAATTAGTTTGCATACTTGATTTTGCATAAAAGGACAAAAAAAATAGATTTAGTTCAGTCTCTTTACTTGCACATTAATGATGTCTGATGCTTCTTACTTCTATAACTTAGATAGTAGCATTTGGTTCATGTTGATTTAGAATTTCTACCAAGCATAGTTCCTTAGCGGTTAATTAGGAAATGGTGTGATTTAGCATTGCATGTCGACCTTCTCCATTATTGCAGTAGAGTAGCTCTCTCTTAGAATAGATTTACCTTTCTTCCATCAAAGAATCAAGCTTCTTCTTACTCCATAGAACTCTGGATTAAAACCCCAGTGGTCTCTCGCCAGCTGAACAATGACAACAGGCAGAACCATCACTTTTAGATGTGTATACAACACTGTCACCTCCAAGTTTGTACAAACCCCGGGTTGATAAAGTAAAGCTGGTAGCCCAGGAGTTGCAGCATCCATGCTGCAATAATGGTTCTCATCACTTTTTGGCACCATTGTCGGGGAGTTGTCTGAGTAAAATGTGATTGCTGCTTTCTTTTCTTCTATTTCTTGTCTACAATATTCTGCCATTAGTTTATTTCTGCAAGAGTAATCTAGTTGTTTCCTTTCTTCCATTTTGTATTTTCTACTTTCCTTTCCATTTTTCAAGTAAGATTTCAATTCAACAAGTAGCTTTTTCATTCCGTCAGTAATTTTCATTCAATCAACAATTTCAATTCTACAAAGTACTTTCCAAGTTTAAAAAATACAAAACCAAACCAAAAACATTTCCTTTCATGCCTCGTAGGAATAGGGATAGCTTAGGGAATTTTTTTACAAATACCCCCACTGCATCAGACATCCAACCTTCCCTCTTCTTCGGTGGCTGTGAACTGGAGGAACCCTTAGGTGAGCAACCTGATATATTTGAAGAACCCACAGGGAAGAAGAAGAAGAACCCATTCCTACTGAACCAATGGCTGAAAACATAAATGACTAAGGAAATAGAGAGAGAGTTGAGGGTGCCTTCGCCATCAAGGAAACCAATGGGGACATGAAGATGAAAAATATAAGCCCCTCGGCCCTACCTCATTTCCATGGCATGACCATAAAGGACCCTAACACTTTCCTCTTTGAGTTTTTTGTTATATGCCGAACCTATGATTATACAGATGATAAGAAAAAGTTAAAACTATTTCCATCTACACTCAAGGATGCAGCATTGTGCTGGTTCATGGGTTTACCTAGAGATAGCATCACAACTTGGTCTCATATGTAGCAAACCTTTAACAACAAATATCGGGACTTCTGTCGGTCAAAGGACACTAAAGAGGAAATTTTCAGGATGACCATAGGCAATGATGAATCCCTATAGGATTACGAAGCAAGATTCCAGCTTAGTTACAAAAGGGCCAGGTGCACACTTGACCCTGAGTCACTAAAGCTGGTCCTGCTTAGGGGAGTAAGGGAAGATCTTCTGGACACCCTACATTTGTTAGCAAGAGGATATATCTACCAATTACCCTATGAGGATATCAAGACCGTATTCAGAAACCACTCTAGGGCAGTTAGGAAAAAGATTAGGGGTAGTCAACCTATGGTGAAAGTGGAAACATGTTGGAAGATTTCAAAAAGCTAGACGCTGCAAACCCTTGCCTTACAAATGGACACCATGCACATTAAGAGGAAGTAGGAGGAAGAAGAGAAAGCCTTGGCCATTTTTTGTCCTAGATGCACCAGGAGGCATCCTAGGAATGAATGTCCATTGAATTCTATTGAAATTTTCTTAGTCTGTGAAGAAAACCACGCCGCAGACAAGTTCCCTTCTTTGTCTGGACTCAAAGTTGTATATCAAGGAGCTAAAGGGGTCACTGAGTAGCTTTGCTACATAAACGAAGGGAGACCTCATGGGCCTAGACCATACTAAGGGCATGCAAGGGTCGTCCCATGCATATTACAACCCCAACCAAACCACAACTATGCCTTCTTGGGGACCCCCTACTCATCCTTCTTGGTCTACACCCCCTCCTTGGTCCTTTGCATCTCAATATCACTCCTAGCTAGCCAGCCAGTCATTTCAACCTTATGCTCGGCCATAACCTCAGTGGAATGCACTGCCCCAAGGGTGGAGGCCCCAATACAACAATGCTCCAGCTCTATTTCCTCCACCACCTGCCCAACCATAGTTGCTACACTTTGCTCCACCCAAGCAACCCCAGATGCCTGCCCAACCAAATCCGAACCCGAAAAATAGGCAGGATCAACAAGTATACAGTGGAGAAACATCATATCCAGTTTATGCTATGGAAATCCAGGAGATTAACCTGAGATCTGGGAGAATTCTCCTGGATAACCAACCTCCACCTCCATCTAGGGAGGTTGAGGAAGAAAGAGAGGAAAGCAATCTTAAAGTGAATCCACCCTTTCCTAAGAGATTAGCCCAACCACTCCAGCCTACCCCAGAAGAGGCTGAACTTCTGGGAGAATTGAAAAATCTATGTGTAAAGATTCCACTTCTCCAAGCAATAAAAGATGTTCCTATTTACAATAAGTTGATTAAGGTGAAGTGATTCAAGCATCTAGGGAGGTGAATAAGGGATGTCCCTACCATTAATGTCATTAGGAAGCTATCCGACTTAATGCTGGGGTAGGTAATTTGTCCAAAATATTTGGACCCTAGAAGCCCTGTAGTAGATGTGCACATCAATGGCACCATTGTCCCACACACTCTGATCGATATTGGGGCCGCCATTAATGTGATTACCAAGGACACCATGCTCAAGATTAACCTCCAAGGTTCATTTAGGAAGACCACAATAGTTCTGCAACTTGCAGACCGCTCCACAGTAACCCCTGAGGGGATTGTGGAGGATGTGATGGTCTCCGTTGACTCTTGGGAGTACCCTGTAGATTTCCTAGTTCTCTAGCCTAAGGCTAAGCTTACTGGTTACCCTCTCATCCTTGGGAGACCATGGTTGGCCACTGTCGATGCCTACATTCACTGCAAAGATGGGAATATGACCATCAAGAATGGGCATATGTCCAAACAGTTAGTCCTATACCCTCCTGCTCAACCTTCTCTAGAGCATGATTTACCTTGATGGTTGGAGGAGGAGGAAGATGAAGTTACATTCCACCCAACTTTATACTTTAGAAACAACCATGGGGGGGGATAGCAGGATGAGGATGACTTGATTGAACACCTACTCCAAAATCCAACTTCTAGTTCATTTCCCTTAGAAAAAGCAGTAAAGGAAACCCAGAAAAATCATCTAATTGACTTGTGCTTGGCTGATTCCAACCCTCTTCATGTCAAAACCATAGAATTCATCCTAGAGAGAACCTTGAAAATCAATCCATCTCTTTTTGCTCTCTAAGAAGAGAAGTTACACAACATGCTAAAGGAAAATCTAGAAGCCTTCACTTGGAGTTACAAAGAAATGAAGGGAGTATACCCCTCAGTGTGTACTCACCACATATACATCAAAGAAGATTGCAAGCCGGTCTGAAAACCCCAAAGCAGGATGAATCCAGATCTTAAAGATATAGTCAAAGAAGAACTACAAAAACTGGGAGATGCAGGATTCATTTACCCTATCTCTGAAAGTGAGTGGGTCTCTCCTTTGGTGTTAGTTCCAAAGAAAAATGGTAAGTGGAAAATTTGTGTCGATTACAGGGAGTTGAACAAAGCCACAAAGAAGGACCATTTCCCTCTACCCTTCATTGACCAAGTTCTAGATGGCTTGGTAGGGAAAAGATTTTTCTCTTTCCTAGATGGATTCAGTGGGTACAACCAAATCCAGATCAGTCTGGAAGACTAGGATAAAACCACCTTCACTTGTCCTTGGGGCACTTTTGCCTAGAGGGTCCTTATTTTTGGCCTATGCAATGCTCCTGCCACTTTCTAGAGAGCAGTCCTGAGTATTTTCTCTGAATTAGTCTATGATGCGGTTGAAATTTATATGGATTATTTTACACCTTATGGCTGTGATTTTCAAGAAGCTCTATCTAACCTAGGCAAAGTACTGCACAAATTCATTGAAATGAACCTGTCTCCTAGTCCCAAAAAATGTGAATTCTTGATGACTGCAGGGACCGTGCTAGGTCATTCAATATCTCAGCAAGGACTACAGGTGGACCCAAACAAAATAGCCATCATCCAAAGGGTCCAACCTCCTCAAAAGTAGAGAGATGTCAGAAGTTTCCTAGGGTTAGCTAGATACTACTAAAGGTTCATAAATGACTTCACCTAGTTGGCTTCTCCTTTATTTGGTTTTTTGGCCAAGGACTCTGAGTTTATATGGTAAAAAAGTTTTCAAGAGGCCTTAGACATCCTAAAGGACAAGTTAACCACTGCACTGATTCTCTGAGGCCCAAATTGGGCCCTCCCCTTTCATATTCATGTTGATGCCTCACATAAAGCCATAGGAGCAGCCCTAGGTCGGATAGATGAAAAATTGCCTTATTCTATCTATTTTATTAGTAAGAATCTGTCAAACGCTGAACTAAATTACACAGTGACCGAAAAGGAACTCATGGTTGTTGTGCATTCATTGAACAAATTCAAGCATTATATTACAGGCTATCAAAAATTTGTGCATACTGACCATGCTGCAATCAAATATTTAATGAACAAACCAGATGTGAATGCTTCGATTATAAGATGGTTACTTTTAGTACAGCAGTTTGATCTAACTATTGTTGATAACCCTGGTAAGGAAAATGTTGTTGTAGACTTTTTGTCTAGAGTAAATTTGCCTACAGGTGAGGAAGGAATGGTTGTTAACCAGTTACCAGATGAGCACTTATTTGTTATTTCAGTTCTCTCTCCATGGTTTGCTGATATAGCAAACTATTTGGTATCAGCACAGTTCCCACCAAACTTGTCCTCCAACTAAAAGAGTGAGATAGTAAGGAAGAGCACCCCCTTCACTTGGATTGGGGGCAATCTCTTCAAACTTGGCCCAAATCAAATCTTGAGAAGGTGTGTCAGGGAGGAGGAAGTCTTTGAAATCCTTCTAACCTGTCATGATGGGCCTTGTGGAGGTCACTTTGCAGCAAAGATGACAACATTCAAAGTGTTACAAGTAGGCTATTATTGGCCCACTCTTCATCAAGATGTGAAAATATATACTAGTCAGTGTGATCGATGCCAAAGGATGGGAAGAAGGGAAAATTTTAAGGATGGAAATCTATCTTGAAGTTTAGAAACCTTGGCGAATCCCACTAGTCCATAATATGAAATCTATAAAATGTTTGGAGATATTTTTGTAAAAATTTTCAAATTTATAATATTTTTATATAGTCTATATATAATTTTTTGGTGATTTTAAGGGTAAAATAATTTCATTTTATAAAATTTGGGTGAATCATTTTTACAAAAAAATGGAAATTAGCGAATCTTTTTTTTGGAAAAAGTATAGAAAATTAGCCCATGGGCAAATATTAGCCCCTAAAATTTTCCCTGATGGGAAGGCCTACTCCAAGAGATGAAATGCCTCTGCAGCCTCAAGTGACTTTTGAGCCATTTGAAAAGTGGGGCATGGACTTGATTGGGCCTATTGACCCTCTTCCAGGAAAAAATAGTACATCATTGTGTGCACTGACTATTTGACTAAGTGGGTTGAAACCAAGGCAATTAAGGCAGCAACAGAGGAAAGGTGGATGAGTTCCTAAGGGAGAATGTATTCTACAAATTTGGGTACCCTAGCACATACCAAGATAGCCAGTTTACCTCCAACATGATTGGAGGCTTGCTCAGCCAGCACAAGATCAAGCATAGAACCTCCACTCCCTATCATCCACAAGCGAATGGGCAAGTGGAGGTGACCAACAGAGCGCTGGAGGGCATCTTGACCAAAGTGGTAAGGAATAACAGGAAGAATTGGGCAAATAGACTAGTTGAGGCCACCTAGGCCTATAATACCACATGGAAGACAACCACTAGATTCACACCCTATGAGCTGGTCTATGGAAAAAGGGCATTGTTGTCCATTGAATTTGAGTATAACACATTAAGGATCGCAGCTCAACTAGATCTATATCTCAGCAGTGCACAAAAAGAGAGATTGTTCTAGTTGAATGGTTTGGACGAAGGGCAAGTTAAGGACAACATGGCTAGGACCTTATGTTGTGGAAATATGCCATGATAATGGTTCAGTGCAAACCAGAACTAGAGATGAAGAGCCATTCCTTTGCTTGTTAATGGACACCAGTTGAAAATTTACAAGAGACCTTTATCAAAACAAGATTTCATTGATGATATCAATAAAATAGTGATGATATTGGAGCAAGTTTCAACTCCTCCCTCATCAAATCACTAAGAAAAGAAAAAAGAAAAATAAGGACTCAAGTTAAAACCTCCATGAGGCGCCTGAGTCCCACCATTGGGTTGAAAACCTCTTGGGGCGGCCCAGTGGTGTCAAAAAAAAGAAAAAAAAAAAAGAGAAAAAAAGAATAAGAAATATCCTTGGGTAAAAAACTCTCTTTAGGTGCCCAGGGAAAATAGCTAGGGTGAAAACCTCTCATAGGCAGCCTAGTTGTTTAAAAAAAAAAAAGAGAGAAAAAATCATGAAATGTCCATTTGCAGGTCAGCAAGAGGGATGGTCAAATAGCAAAGGAGGATCAAAAAGAGATCCATGTCACTCACATTCTTATTTTACCACTCATTACCATTCATTCCTCCACCATTTCTATCATTTTTTCTACTCCATTACTTCAGTTTACAAAGGGATTGTGTTTTCTACAGGATCCCCTGTAAACCTATAGGATCCCTTGAAAACCTATAGGATGATCCTGTAGGAATTACAGTGACCCATAAATCCTATAGGAAGACGTCCTAAGGCAAAAAAATGACTTGCTATGCCAATAAAATGCACCCCCTTCATCATTCAATCACCATACCTTGTCCATCGTCATCACCCCTGCACTCACCATTAAAAACAAAATCAGTTTCAAGAATTTTTTTTTTTCTTCTCCGAAAAATATGGAAACAGGGAGGAATAGAGAGCATCACCTGAGTATTCCTTATTCTCCACACTCTTAGTCTTTCTCTCCATCCATGTCACCATCCTCACAACCCCAGAAAAAAGTATGATTAAGAGTTTTGAGGGAGAAGCAGCTACAGGACACCCTGTAGGAAATCTTGTAGCAGCCTATCCCACAGAATACCAATCATAACAATAGAAAACATCTAGCATGATGATCCAAGAGCTCCAAAGTAGTAGCAACACCACCATCTTCAACCACAGGTACTTGCACAAACAAAGGAGTCATTAGGAAACAACAAGAGGAGGAAAAAGAATAGCATGTAGCTAATACACACAGTAGCACCTCTGGTCTTCGACAACTGCAAAAAAGCATTGGCACCATAGGTAAGTATCTCGCTCACTCTCTCATATGCATCATGTAGTCAAAAAAATTTAAGGGTTACGAGTAAGTTGGTTTATAAGCGAAAAGATGGCCAGTTAAATTGGCCACCTTCATTCAATCAACACATACACAACAGGGTGTCCTCTCACACATGGCAATAGTCAACTCAAAGACAGAGAGGGAGAAGGAAAAAAGCAGTTAAAACTATGGATGCATAAGGTGGGAGCTGATTACGAGGAGTGGGGAATGATGAGGTGGTAGTGGGGACCAACGGTCCAAAAATGGAAACGTACCTTTGCTTCCAACACACCACCTCACCCTGAATAACCATAAGAGGAAATAATCATCGTCCCCATGCATTCATGCATTCACTTCCTCGAAGGTCGCTCTCATAGGTTACTCTCATACCCAAGCAGCTTACCAAAAGAAAAACTCCATCATTTTACTGCACAGGAATTCCTACAGGATTGCACCGGAATTCCTATAGGATCATGCACAGGAATTCCTACATGATACACAGAGACAGTCTATAGGATTGGCTGAGAGGAGTTTCAGAGGGGAAAACATGGGAGTTGGCCACTACAAACACTATGAAGAGGTAGGCTCTATAATTACATACCTCTTTACAAGTTATTGAACTAGATATCCTCTAAGTTTGAGTGAATTTAGCAGTTGTGTAAAGGAATTACATATACAGTCATTTCAGCTTTGATTCTGCATTTGAAAATTTTCTCAACCCTCTCATCTCCTCAAACTTCACCAACAAGATGACAGGAGGGTTTAATAGGAGGGATCCCATTAACACTATGAGAATCCAACAACACCCCCAAGTTCTTGAAATCTTCACAAGACATAATTAGATGGGGTTTTTCGAAAAATTCAGAGGGTATGATGATGAGGTGGCCTGAGATTTTGCTCTCTCCCTCATTCCACTCACTAGAATCCATGCCACTATTGTGGTAAGAGGCCTCTCCATAGAAATCACCCCTGAGCTCATTAGCAGAGTCACCACACTTTCCCCAAGAATACCATGGAGGAAAGAAGACAAGGAGATAACCAAGTTGCCAAAAGGAAATTATTTTTAGAAGGTGAGGAACCCACTGAGGAAAAAAATGGAGTAAGGAGGGAAAGTCTGCCATATACCTGGAATGAGGTAAGCTACCAATTGATCAAATACATTTTATGTGAGGGTAGGTGTAGTGTGGTCTATGGCTATCATTTTAGGCTTCTTGAAGAATTGAGATTTGGAGCAGAAACACCCCCTCACCAAAGGCTCAGCATACCATACTTCCTGCTGCAATCACTAATAGACTCAAGCATCAAAGTGCAGGAGGGAAATTCCCAATAGTTAGCTCACCATGGGTTAATTAGGATCCTTATAGAATATGCCCTCCAAAACCTCAGAATTCTTATAACATGGTCATTTTTAATAGACATGCCGACAGAGGATGACATCAAAGCTCTCACATATGATGTTATTCCTACTGTCAATAAAGAGGAAGAGGAAGAAACAGAAGGAGATGAAGATGAGATGGAGAAGGAGAGGAAACATAAGAAAATGAGGAAGATGAAGAAGAAGAGGGGAAAGAGAAGGAGGATGATGAAGAAATAGAGGAGGATGTTAAGGAGGAAACTGATAAAGATGTTGAAGATCTACAAGAGGAAGAAGACAGGAAGGACATAGGTGAAGAAGTCAATGGAAAATAAGGGACAAAAAACAAGGAGGAGTCACCTAGGGTGTCTCCAGAACCCACTGAGAGAGAGGTAGTAGCTTCCCTCACTGCTCTTAGCACCCCCATCAAGAAAAAATGAAAAAGATAGAGGCAGACACCCTTATATTTCAGGACATAGCAAAGCACAAGAATAAGACAAGGGAAACCCCAAACATCAACCAAAATTCATATTGTGATTGAAGACTCCCCTACACAAAAGGAGAAAATTCCTTCCCCTAAGTCTCCTATCACCTATGTGAGAAGGCCTAGTACTAGATCAACCTCCTCCAAGGGAAAGGAAATCCTACAGGATACATAGCAAAATCTACAGGAAGCAGAAACAGTCCTACAGGATACTCTGCTGAACCTACAGGAGGCACAAAAGTTGGAAAGGGAGGTAGGGGAGCAGCAAGAAACTAAAGAAGAGGACCTAGAGACAAAAGAACCCAGCCCCCAACCTAACCTATACTCCTACTATAGGTTTATTAGAGGCAGGGTCATACCTCAAAAATTTGCTATCCCACTGTTCATCGAGCTTGAGAAGGAGAGGGCCAGAACTCACCAATGAATGCAGATCACCAAATCAAAGGGGGTGGAAGATATTGGGCACATGGAAGAGAAACTCAAGGAGATGGACAGAGAGCTAAGTGGCTTGAGAGATAGAGAGGCCATAATGGAAAATCAACTAGAGACAGAAAATGCATGGTTGAGAGGATAGTTGTAGGAAAGAGAGAATCAATTGGCATATGTGGCCAGTCTCTCTTTGGAAGCAATCCAGTGTAGGATGCCAGCTAAATCCTATGCCCTATACCTCAAAGAACAATGGTTGCGATTCCAGATCAAGAACCTAGCACAGAGAGGCACCATGCCATTTCAGGACTATAGGCAATTCATTGATCTTTGTTATCATAGCACACTAGAAGATAGGGCCAAGATGGTTGAGTTTTATTTGCACAACATGGCCCTAACAGACATGAATGTATGGGACCCTAATGACAAGCTAGGAGATTTACAATTGATTGCTTTGGCATCATGGATGAGCCATGAGGAGTCAAGGGTTGTGGAGATGAAGAAGATATTGGCAAGAGAGAAAACTGAACCTCTTGTGATCAGAGTTGAACAATCAAATCCCATGGCCCTCATCAGTACCCATAATTTGATTGCAAATTATCCTCAATTTGCGCCTAGATATCTTGCTGCCCAATAGAAAGCAATTCACATTTTAAGGACATGTTCAGGCTATTAAGAGATGATAGCATACATGCTTTCTTGAGGAAATGGAACACACTACCATACAGCTTAAAGATAAGAGAGTATCACTCTCCTCAAAGGTTGAGAGAGGCACTAAACAAGACACCCATGTATAAGAAATCTATGCAAAGGCTGAAAGTCAATTGGATTGGCCTAAAACTCAGTCCACCACTACTCTTAGGGATGCTAGAAGGGATAAAAGAAGAAGAAGAAAAGAGGCAGTGGGAGGAGGTAGAAAAGAAAGCAGGCTTCTATGAACAATAGGAGGAGAGCACAATAGAGGCATGGGATGTCAGAGAGGCCACTAGAGCCATGAAGGATATGGATATTGATTAATTTGCTCAGAGGATGAGCAACACTTTCAATAGGGGGGTGATGATGTGCCTCATCATTGGGTAATTATATGGGCCTTAATTCACCTCCTAGCTTAGTCAAAAAAACATTTCTCATAACTTATTACATGTTTTTTATTATATTTTGTTTATGAGGTGAGTTAGAGTTGGATATTATGCTTAGTGGACTAATATGCATTGAATACAGGATTAAAGGAGAAAATCAAGGAATTTTGGAAAAGACTAAGGTGAAAACTTGAATGGGACAAGGGAGAGGGATTTTATGAGGTAAATCCTCCTCATTTACTAATCCTCCATTCAAATATTCCTCCATTCATCACATCAGCTTGATGCAAACAGCCAAATCATGAGGATTAGAAGGCAACCAATCAAGTGAGAGACAACCCACCAATTTATCTCTAGTTTGGGAACCGAGCCTCCCTAATTTCAAGGAAGTCGTTGGAGACTTTAGTTGTATAATTAGAGAGGCCTAGGACCTCAGTAGGATTCGGATTTTATTGTAAAACTCTAAGATATTTTCTAGCTGCAATACTTGTGAAAGTTCTATTGATGTAATTTTCTATTTTGGTAATAAGAATGAGTTTTGTTTTGAGCCAGCACTGAATTAACTCAGAGAACTAAAGCTCTTGGGTTAGGGTCCAACCCTAGCAGTCAAGGCTCCTCTTTCTTGTATATGTATGTTTAGTGTACTTTCATAGCTTCATTGTTAATTTGTTTTTTTATATGCATCTCCATTACAAGTAGTGTAGATTAGATTGGTTGTTTATTAGTTTGCTTCCATTTGTGCCTGACTTCAGTAGCAGGTTAGCAGGGATAAAAGGATCACCATAAGGTTGTTAGTAGCTGTATCGACCTCACTTCCTCTCTCTAGGATCATGACTTGAGGAAGGGACCCTTAAGCAGCCCCAAAAACACAGATTGCTAGTTCTTTTATGAGATTTGGAGTTTGTTGTCTTTAAATTAGTGTTTGGTTAGTTTTTCAAGGTAGATTTCCATTGTCATGTTTTTCATCTTCATTTTTGCAGTAGATCTCATCCATGCTTTCATTCCTTTCAACAACTTTCCTCATGCATAGTGTAGGCAGTTAATTCATTAATTCTGCTTTTCTAATTTATGAAAATATTTCTTGTTTGCATAGCCTTTTGGAAGATATACATGTTTTATGAAGAGCAAGTGCTTCAAGAGGAGACTAACACTTCATAGCCAGCATCCACCTTCCACTCCACCCACCTTAGCCATCCCTTGTTTTCACCATCACCTTCACTAGTTTTTCATCATTTTTCATAGAAATCCTTCCAAGCATAATGAGTGAATCCAGCCATCTACTATCTTTCATGTTGACTCCTGAGTGATCCTAGACCTTCTCCCACTCCATTCCACCCATCACACACCTTTCCTAGGCCTTCCATCACCTCCAACACCTCACATTTTTCTCTCGACTGTATCTTATAGGTTTACAGGGGATCCTGTAGGTTTCTAGTACATCCTATAGGTTTTTCTGAAATGGTCTGTTTTGAGGCCGAATTGATGGAAAACCTCTAGGAAGTCACCAAAAGCCTCCGAAGGGTCTTCCAAACCATCCAACCATGTCATAACCCTTCCAGCCATCCTCAAACATGCTTAATTCACCTGCCACATCAACAGAAGCAATTAGTTTGCATACTTGATTTTGCATAAAAAGACAAAAAAGAAAGAATAGATTAGTTCAGTCTCTTTACTTGCACATTAATGATGTTTGATGCTTATTACTTCTATAACATAGATAGTAGCATTTGGTTCGTGCTGATTTAGCATTTCTTCCAAGCATAGTTCCTCAACGGTTAATTAGGAAATGGTGTGATTTAGCATTGCATGTCGACCTTCTCCATTATTGTAGTAGAGTAGCTCTCTCTTAGAATAGATTTACCTTTCTTCCATCAAAGAATCAAGCTTCTTCTAACTCCATAGAAGTCCGGCTTGCAAGCCCAGTGGTATCTCACTAGCTGAACAATGACAACAGGCAGAACCATCGCTTTTAATTGTGTATACAACACTGTCACCTCCAAGTTTGTACGAACCCTGGGTTGATAAAGTAAAGTTGGTAGCCCAGGAGTTGCAACATCCTTGCTACAATACTGGTGCTCATTACCTACCAATTGGGCCTTCATTGTTGGCCTCCCTGGCATATTATAATGAAGTATTCCTAATCCTATTAAAGGCTTCATTACATGAAATCCATAGGAAAAGACATGGGAAACCAAAACCACAGTTGTTTGACCAAACAAGGTTAACTCTTTAACCAAGTCATGTTTTACCTAACAAATAATTTAAATAAATATTTCAAGTAACCTTTTCTTACCCTAAACTGACAAGTCTCAACCAATATCTCCCCCTCTAGAAGGTTTTGTAATGTTATGCTTTGATGAGGCCTCTAAGGGTAACCCATGGCCAACCAACTTTAGAGGAGTATTTAGGGATGCTTGAGGTGAAATAATCCATATCTATGTAGGAGATATTGGGATTGATAGTAACAATGTAACATAACTATTAGCTAGAACAAAGCCTAATCATTACTAATAAGAATAATTATCATAAATTGATAATAAAGGGAGACCCTAAAAGCATAATTAGTATGATAAAAAAAATTCAATGAAGATATAGCCTCTCTAAAGTCTTGAATAGTTGGATACTTAAATACATCTTATCAAAAGTAAAAAAATTGTTAAAAATAATTAAAGTTCCCATTCTGTCACATGTTAAAAGGAATGAAAACAAGCTTGCAGAAAAATTTGTTGATGAAGGGCTTTAATATAAAGTTGAAATAATAGATCAGAATTGGACTCAAGAACTTCCATATTCTCCATGATCCATGTGTAAGGAAATTATAGATAAGGATTATGACCCACATAGAGTGTTCCAAACTAGGGAATCCCACCATAGTCTTGAGATTAGTACAAGAAGTTTAATTAAGGGTGTTAGTATAACCCTCAATTTGCAGGATTAATGCATGAAGGGACTTACACATTTGGAAGTATTTGAGGTTGGATAGTGGGAGGATTCATGCATTATGGACGTTGATGTGTGGGACATATTAGAAGGAAATTCAATATTGCAGCTTGCTTCAAGTTGGTTTTAACCATAATTATGGGGAAATATATGATGTTTGTGGGAATTATGATGCAAGGTGGTCGAGGAGAACTGGAATTGGGGTTGATGATATATATTGGTCTGTGTTTCATCAACTACTTGAGCATGTTTGGTTTCTTTTCAACTCTCCTTTAGCTTATAGTCTATTTAGTGTTAATCATCTCCGTTTTTACTTGTGCTTTTGCTAGTGTTTCCTTTACTGTTAGTATTGCATGTCTTTGAGTGTTGGGTGGCCAGCTCAATGCAAATCTTTGGGTAACAATTCCCTTGCTCTCTAGCTTAATCATGGCTCTTAATGGTGGAAATTCTCAAGATCGATTTAAATGGCATAAGTGATGCACTGAGATTGGCTCTGAGGTTCAATTTGGTGGTATTTTCTATGTTCATTGGCTTTCATTTTCACATTTCTCAGTTATTATCTTTTGCATTCAACTATTTTTTTTTTGCTAGTTTTCCTTCCCTTCTCTATGCCTTATAGTGGTTCTAAGACTATTCTCCTTGGTTTCGCCCTAATCTCATGTGTTCAGCTTGATCTTTTGTCAAGCTCTAGCTTTTCCCAATATTTTTATGATAGTTTAGATGAAGGTCTGTTATTTTGAAGAAATTATACCAGTAGCCTTTTTTCATGCTGGGTTGGTATTTTCTGTGGGTTTTTTCCTACCTCATTTTGGTTCTCTCCCTCAAGTTCCAAATTACGTTTCATTCCCCTAAATTCTAGTTGTCTATCTTCCTCTTTCATTTTATCCTTATAATGGAACATGGACAAGTCTCCTCTAGTCACAGAGGAGGTATAAGAGGCAGAGTCAACCCTCTTTTTTTCATGAAATTCATTAGTCCCCATCTTCTTATCCTTAGGCTCAAGCTATTGGTCATCATTCTATGGCTAGATTTATGAAGGTTATACTTGAAGAAGTTCCTTAAACACTCTCTAAGGCTGTGGAGGTTCAAAATAGCTGCAAATTCATCCTAGATCATTAAGTTAACCAAGAAACAAGAAATTGGATCCTAGATATTGGTAATTATACTCAGGCTCGTCAGACATCATATATGCAAACAATTAGTCTATATTGGGATGTTGAGAAATGGCAAAAAGAAATTCCAGTTTAATTTGTCCTTGAATTAAACTGAGAATTAAAATCAAATTCTATTCTCATAGAAACTTGTAAATATTTAATTAATTTTAATTAACTTAATTATCTTAGGAATTTCGAGTTGTAAGTCTTTCTGTAGTCATGTATATGTTTTCCCTAAGTTTTAGGGGTCCAATATGAGTTTAAATTGAGTTGGAAATCAGATCACTCAGTTTACTGAGTTAAGTTCAGTTAAATTAGTTCCAAACTATTTGAGGAACTAGCAGAGGACTAACAGTCAATTGGTGCACTAATGCATCCACTAGTGCTACTCCAGTTAACTAACGATTCCCTCACGAGAAACTCATGCATGTCGATTTTGAGAAAGACCCAGCTGAGACTAGAGTGCAAGGACAATGTACTATCAGTGGTATTATTTACTAGAGTGTAAATATCATGCATCAATCAGAGATTGATCCTATGTTTGGATTGTGCAATTTTGGAAGCATGAATTCCCTTTAAATATAAGATATTCATCCTAGGAATTACACAAGAGGTTAGAGGCTTGGAGAGCTACTGAATAGGTTAAGGATTTGGCTTGAGCTAGCTTGTGAGCTGGGAGAGTTGAGAATACGTGTGTGGAATTTTTCTAGTGAGAAAACACTTTGTATCTTCACTCATATTTATGATATATGCAATACATATAGCAGGGTTTTGAGCAGTGGCTTTCCCCAGATACATCTTGTGTTATGTGCCATTGATTTATCTTCTTCTTGTTCTTATTGTTTTCATCAATCTATTGGCTTCCACTGGTTCAAAGTAGAAGTAGATTCTTGTCCTATGCTTTAGTAAATTGCATGAGCTTATGAATCTATACGAAAATTCTACATGGTATCAGAGTGAGAACAATATACTAGAGGAGATTTCAAATTTCTGAGTTTTGGGTTACTGGTGAAAATTGAATTTGAAATACATACTTTAGGATCGGCAGATGGAGTTCTATGGTTTGCGGCTCGAGTATTCTTTGGAAGGAAGCCCAAATTTTATAGCCTGGAGGGAAAAAATGGAGGTTGTGCTAGAGGATAATGGCTTGAAGCAATTCGTTGATCGATAATTCCTAATCTAGCAGCATCAGATGCACAAAATTTGGCTGAATGGAAGAAGCGTGTGTTGAAGGCGAGGTGGATAATCCTTGAGGGAGTTCAATACCACATTATCTCGAGTCTCCATGGCAAGGAAAATTTGTATGCTATGTGGAAAGCATTGACGGACTTGTATCAGAACAAGAGTGACCAAAGGAAATTGGCACATGAGGACAAACTTTGAAAAATCAAAATTGAGAAAGGCGAAACGATTCCAAAATACTTTACCAAGTTCACTCAGTGTCATGATGAAATTGGAAGTGTTGGAATCACGGTTGCCAAGGATGGTATGGTGAGTCTTTCTCTTCTAGGACTCCCAAAGAGTTGTCATAGTTATCAGGACTCTGTCAATGGTTAGGAGAAGTTTCTAGATTGGGAATGATTGTGGTCAGATTTGATTGAAGAGGAGGTCGGGAGGAAGACCAGGGATGGCTCTTCATCAAAGACTGATGATGAAGAGAATTGTGCCTTAGTGATTAACGTGAAGAAGGGTAAAGGGAAATCTTCCCATTCCAAATTGGATTCTTATCATGGAGGTAAGAAGAAAGACATGATGAAAGCTAAGCACTTTTATTGTCATGAGCTGGGCCATTTTGCTACAAATTTTCCACTCAAGAAGTCCAAGAAGAAGTCCTCAGGAGGAGCGATGGGTGAGGCTTTGGCATCTCAATTCGAATTTGAATTTTCCCTCATTGTATGAATGGTGCCATCAATGATGGGAAGTGTATGGTAGTTAGACAGTGGAGCTTCATTCCACATGACTGGGAACAAAGAGTTATTCATTAACCTGGAGGAGAAAGATCTCCAGATGCATATCAATATGGGTGACGACGAGAAGTATAGTGTTACTGAATTGGGCATGATTACCTTTCAGAGGGATCATGGGGCTCTACTCACCTTGAATAAGGTTATGTATGTGCCCTGGGCTGAAGAAGAACTTGGTATTCGTTTCCATGCTTGAGAATAGAGGCTATGATGTGATCTTCTTGAAAGGAAATATGTTCCTTCGATACATAGCCACGGGTCAAGTAAAGAATATAGGGATTTAGGTGAAGAATCGCTATAAGATGTAGGTAGAGGATGTGCTTCTTTGAGCACAAAAGTAGAAAGGGTGTGAAGCCAAGATGTAGGCAAGTTGTGGCACAGGAAATTGGACCACTTGCATCATGGGGCTTTGAAGATATTGCAACAGATCTCTACCGATCTTCCCAAAGGTATGCTTGAGCAAGTTGATACATGCAAGGGGTGCACGTTGGGAAAATACACCAAGTCTTCCTTTCACGACAGAGACAGTCAAGCAGAGGCTATTATAGAGTGAGTCCATTCAGATGTGTGTGGACCATTCTCAACAGCATCCACGACCAAACACAGGTATTATGTTATATTTTTTGATGACTATTCTCGTAAATGCTAGATAATTCTCATGTAGAAAAAGGATCAATCTTTCACAAAGTTTTGTGAGTTACATTGGTGGAGAAATATTCGGGTAAGAAGGTTAAAGCTCTGTGGAGTGATTATGGAGGTGAGTATGTCTCAAATGAGTTTAAGAATTTCTGTGCAGTGGAAGGGATTAAATGAGAGTTGACGACACCCCATAATGCTTAGCAGAATGGGGCTTCCAAGAGGAATAACAGAAGCATAATAGGGGCAGCAAGGGCGGTGTTTCATGATCAGGGCCTACCACTACAATTGTGGGCTAACACATGCAACAAAGCAGTTTATGTTCATAATCGTAGCCCACATTAGATACTTGAGATGAAGACACCAGAGGAGGCTTATTTTGATAAGAGGCCAGATGTTGGTCACTTCAAGATTTTTGGGTCATCAGTATATTTCCATGTGACCAAAGATGCATGAAAGAAGCTTGAGCCTACAACATAGTTGGGGATGTTTTTGGGGTACACTGATACACCTCATAGCTATTGGGTGTACTTGTCGACCAGAAGGATGACATTGATTTGCAGGGATGTTAGATTCGATGAGGAGAAGGCCTTGCAAGTTTCCCTTGAGAGGGAGCTTAAGCTACATGTGGATGAGGATCTTTTAGCTCCTAAGGTTGAGGAGCCTTAGATTGATGTGGAGAAGCCACATGCAGAGGATCTGGGAGTGGAGACGTCCACTCAAGCAAAGTATTCTAGAGTGGGAAGAAAGCACACCAGAGAGGCTGCCAGATTGTTGGATGATGCACGAGAGAATGTGGGAGCACCTACTTCTAAGCACAGGAAAAGGAGGTCACTTGAGAGGTACAATAGATACATGGATCTTATGGGTGAATGTGTTGTGATAGAGCCATCTTCCTTTAAGGAAGAAGTGCAGCAGTCAGTTTGGGTTGATGCCATGGTGGAGGAGTATGACTCCATAGTTCATAACAATGTTTGGGATGTGGTCCCAAGACCGTAGGACAAGTCACTGGTGAGCTCCCGTTAGATTTATAAGGTAAAGCAAGCTGTAAATGGTTGCAAGGAGAAGCATAAGGCTAGATTTGTGGCCCGTGGATTTTCACAGGTAGATGTGATTGACAATGATGAGACCTTTTCTCTTGTTGCAAGTTCCTTGTCAATCAGATCTATCTTCGCACTATCAGTGCAGACGGGTTGGAAGATACATCAGATGGATGTAAAGAGAACCTTCCTAAGGAAGAGGCATACATAGAGAATCTTGAAGGTTTTGAGACCTTTGACCGTGAGTTGCATGTGTGTCAACTCAAGAGAGTGTTGTATTGGTTGAAGCAAGCACCTCATGCTCGGTACACAAGGATAGACAACTACTTCACGGGGTTAGGCTTCATGAAGAGTGAAGCAGATGCGAACCTGTACCACATAGTGGTGGAAAGTAGATTGTTGATCACTGTAATTTATGTTGATGATCTCATACTGACAGGTGATGATCAATTGATCATGTCTTGCAATAAGGACCTTGCAAGAGAGTTTGAGATGAAAGAGATGGGGCTCATGCATTACTTTCTTGGCATGGAGGTATGGCAGGGAGATGGGGAGTTGTTTGTGTCTCAAGGCACGTATGCCAACAAGATATTCAGGACATTACACATGGAGAGAAACAAATCCATGGAGATGCCACTAGCAGATAGCTGGAGGAAGGAGGATGCTACTTCAGGAGAGGTAGTGGAAGTTGTTTTTTACAGGAATCTTGTGGGTTCACTCATGTACTTGGTGAACACATGACTGGATATTTGTTATGAAGTTAACCAACTCAGTCAAGGGATGGTTAGGCCTACCGAGATGTATTGGAAGGTGGCAAAGAATGTGTTGAGATACCTCAGGGGCATTACTTAGTACATGTTATGGTACAGACGAATAGAGGGAGTGAAGCTTCAAGGCTTCACCAATGCAAATTGGGCAAGGAGTCCATCCGACTGGAAAACACATCAAGAGGGATCTTCAGTATTGGGTTAGTGATAGTTTCTTGGAACAGAGACTGCTTGCACTCAGTTCAGTAGAGGCAGAGTACATGGCTGCGAGTCAGGAAGCATGTGAGGCCATCTTGATGAGGAAGATCTTTGTTGGTTTGTTTGGTAAGCATATGATCCAACTATGATTTACTGTGATAATTAGAGTTATATCAAACTCTCCGAAAATCTAGTTTTTCATGATCGGTCCAAGCATATTGATATCCGATATCATCATCTCAGAGATTGTGTATTGAGGCGGATTATGTTGCTAGAGTGCATTCCCACGAAGGAGAAAGATGATGACATTTTGACAAAGACATTGTCAAGATGTAAATTTGAGTTTCACAGAGACATGATTGGGGTAGCTGATAATCCCTTTCTTGTTGATAGGGAGTGTTGAGAAATGGAAACAAGAAATTCCAGTTTAATTTCTCCTTGAATTAAACTGAGAAAAAAATCGAATTTTATTCTCATAACAACTTGTAAATAGCTAATTAAGTTTAATTAACTTAACTAGCTTCAGAATTTCAAGTTGGAAATATTTCTGTAGTCATGTATATGTTCTCCCCAAGTTTTAGGGGTCTAGTATGAGTTTAAATTGAGTTGGAAATTAGATCACTCAGTTTACTGAGTTAAGTTCAGTTAAATTAGTCCCAAACTGTTTGAGGAACTAATAGAGGACTAATAGTCAATTGGTGCACTAATGCATCCACTAGTGCTACTCAAGTTAACTAAAGATTCCCTATTGAGAAACTCATGCATCTCGATTATGAGAAAGACACAATTAAGACTAGAGTGAAGGGACAATGTACTATTAGTGGTATTATTTACTGGAGTGTAAATATCATGCATGCATCAGAGATTGATCCTATGTTTGGATTGCACAGATTTGGAAGCATGAATCCCCGTTAAATATGGGTTATTCATCCTAGGAATTACGCAAGAGATTAGGGGCTTGGAGAGTTGCTGAATAGGCTAAGGATTTGTCTTGAGCTAGCTTGTGAGCTCAGAGAGTTGAGCATACTTGTGTGGAATTGTTCTAGTGAGAAAAATATTTGTATCTTCACTCATATTTCTGATATATGCAATACATATAGCGAGATTTTGAGTAGTAGATTTCCCAGATACATCTTGTGTTATGTGCCATTGATTTATCTTCTTCTTGTTCTTATTGCTTTCATCGATCTATTGGCTTTCGCTGGTTGAAAGTAGAAGTAGATTCTTTTCATGTGCTTTAGTACATTGCATGAGCTTATGAATCTACAAGAAATTTCTACATGGCACATAAAAACCCTTGTGTGAAGGTTTCTTATAGATCATTCAAAAAATGATTAATAAATATTGGTGTGTATTGTAGAGATGGAAAAAGTGGAAAGGTTGGACAAAAATATTATGTGCTAGGAAAAAAAGCTAGAAAATCTTTCCTTCTTCTTCTTTGATGAAGACAATGAACCGCCTCCACCAACACATGTGAGTTCTCCCTTAGGCTAACATGATCAGACGAGCCAGGTTTTATGTTATAGTATTTTATTATGGAACGATTATAGCTATGGCTATCAATTTTTGGCATAGTATTTATATTAATTTTATTTATAGTTTAAATGATTGAGTTAAAGATTTTATGATATGCAATTTCAAGATTTTGAACCTTTGTGACTAGTCCAATTTCCCAAGTGGTAGACCAATTTCCCATGGAAAAATGTTATGCACCTTTTTTGAAAGTAATATAAAGTGCATAAAATTACAAATACAAAGCTTTTCAATGATGGAACTTCTATATTATTTCTTCATGGTTCTAATGATCATTGAGAAGGACGTGACCCTGAAAATCCCACATTTTCTAACTCTATGTGAACTAGATATTTCCATACCCACTCTTCTTACAATATTGACAATAGGAGTAAATTAGTCCTAGTAATGGATTTATGCTTTAATTTCAAAGTTCATGACTATGTTCATGTAGGGTCAATTTCAATAAGTTTGTTTTTGGGAAAGCATCCACATCATTTGCTTTATGCATATATAAAGTATTCTCATAGACTCCACCATTTTTTTTGGACCCTTAGGTGATTCCATAAAATAATCTATTTATTAACTTCCAAATGTTGTTCCACCCTTACATATCGTATGCATGTCTTTCATCGACCTCATCCTATGGAGGTGATCAACAACTCACCAACTAATGGGCAAACCATAGGTGATTAGAGTAGTGGAGGTCTTTTCTTAAGTAACCATGAAGAATCTATTTATATATTTAAGAAATATTTCAATCCTTGTTCTTGAGATTTCCTCGAATTGTTGTGTTGACGGTGTTGGACCTAACAACATGTCAGGGGATATCCCCAGTAAGAAGTCCCAATTAGACCTTAGACCATTTGGAGTAGGAGTCCCAATAATGGGTAGTAAAGTAATGCCTTGATTGTGGTAGCGTGCAAAGGTAAGTGTGATAACTTTGTCAGAAGCAAGTGTGTGACCACATAGCAAGTCAAGTGATATAGATGGGGGTTCTAACACACAGAGGGGAAAAGGAAGTGTGCTCCTTAGAATCCTATAATAGTACGTAGCTTGAAAGGAACACACGAACGGAATGACATCACAAGATGGAAAGTAGAATAGTCCACAAAACAAAGTGACGGATTAAACCAGCAACAAGTCTGCAACAAGATTCATATAATTGCATACAAAATAGTTCATATACAAATGTGTAAGTTAAATAACATACATTGCTAAAGCAACCAGAATAGTCCAACTACAATAACAACATATGCATGAAAATGTGTTGGCTTTGTTAAATACTATTAAGTGAAATTTCCATCCATACATACACCATTGAAAACCATTAGCCCCAATAGTGGATTATTACAGTCAACATTGCTTGCTCCTCCAAAGAGATGTACTCACTCTATGTTGTGGAGAAGCCAAGGCTCGTCACAATACTCTCCAAGTCTTCTCTAAGCAATACCTAGCCAAAAGGTTGGCTCCCAAAATGCAATACTATGAGTTATGATGTTCTATATATAGCAAAGGATGGCATGACCCTTGAAATTTCCCTTTGACTCTTGGACTACCCTCATGACTCTTCACATTACATAGTGGTTGTTCACATTCCACCAGTGACACTTGGAATTTCACTTACAACATATTTACAATAATAAAATTTCCACATATACCCATGTGGGAAAAAATAGGCTTGAGTTAGGCTAACAAGACAAACAACATCACTCGGGGTCTTGGGGAAAGACAAACTCGGTAACCTCCTTGTGGTGGTCTTCGATGATGAAATGATACCAAGCTTGGTATTGTGCTATTGTGTCCCCATACTGTTTGGTGACGTATTTCTCGAAGAAGGCTCTTACCTCCATGGCTTCCAGATATATGGTTTTCAAACCTTTGTCCATCTCATCGTGAAGAATGGGCAACATTTTCCTGAGTGTGGCTGGACCACCGATATACTTTTGCATATTCTCTTGGCTTAGCTGCAAGTCTTCATTGGTGGTATCGTGCATCAACTACTCGATGTACCTATCGAACTCCAGCATGACTTATTTCTTCCTCATGGCTTGAGTGAGAATTATGATTGAAGGGATCATATGTGTCCTCACTATGACATCTAGACTCCTGTACAACCGTGCATAGGAAGCCTCAATGTTGGTGATGAGAGGAGGGAGCTGCTCAGAGTTTTGGATCAAAATCTAAATCTGTGATTTGTCTAGCTCTTCCTGTGGCTTCATCATCTTGTGCAAGTAAAGTGGGGCCCCTTTATTCCCCATTTTCCATTCCTATACATGCGCAATAGTAGCGTGGATTTCTTTGAGAGTTTGGGCTATTTTCGCGCACTGTTGCTAAAAATCGTATAGATGGACAACCTATTTGTGTGCAGTGAAAAATCTTCTATACAACATCCTCATAATGGTCTCCAAATTTTATATCTCCACAAGTATTTTTTTCTTCATTTTTTCCATAGGAGATCTTACAGACTACTCTATTCTCTGCCTGGACTCTTGCAAGTCCTTCACCATCCGATCATTCTCTGCTATCAATAACTTGATCGTCGAACTCATAGCTTCTGCATAAGCTTAGAATCCTCGGCCATGGCAGTTAGATGTATTCTAACATCTGACACAATCACCCCTTCCTCTATGTGTGCAGGTGATGTGTGATCATCCAGAAGCTTCTTTCTTCATGCTTGTACAATGCTATGATGTGGCTTGTCAAATGAAAAATTGTACACATCCATCTCTGGATCATCATCAAGGAGAACAATCTCTCCTTGCTCGCTCAGGACCAGTTGTGATTCTAGAGGTGGCGGAGACTATGGTGTGACCTCAAATGCTCTTGGCATGAGATTGGTGTCTTGGTCCTGTGGCTCATATTCCATCTCCATGTTTGTTGCCTCAACCATTTGCTCAAACTGCTAAGAAAATTTCTGAACCTAAACCTGCTCACCCTCTTCTTCATCTATTGGCTGCTCTACAACCTCAACCTGTATAGGTACAGTTTGCTCTGTCAGTGCACCTTGTCTTTCCTCCTGTTCCTATTTATGCTTTTCTTCCCTTTCTCTCCTCTTGAACTCTTGCTCTACTTTCAACTTCTTCTCTGTCTCCTACAACTTCCTCTTTGTATCTTCCAACCTTTTCTTCTCTCTCTTCTTCCATTCAACTCTCCTTTCACACCTCTTCACCTCTATCTCAAAAACTACCTTCTTAACAAGAGGAGCTTCTCTAAAGTTGTAGCTTTGATCAACCTCTGTGCTCTCGACAATCTTCCTCTTGCCTTTATCTTGTGCCATTTTGCTGCTCACTACTATTGTTGTTCTTTCTTCCTGCGATGCTGTTGCTTGCAGTGCTGCTTTCCATTCTATAGCGAGGCTGACCGGTTCATTAAGCCTAGAGGAGCTGTAGTAATACCTCCAAGGATCTTCCTCTGGCCAATGACATGCCCCATGGATCCATGGGTAATACACCTTTGCACAGTGGTTCTTGCATATGCAGTGGGGATAATACAGGTTGAAAATCTTGGTTGCAAACTCAGACTTCTTCAAGTCCTCAGCCTTGGCATCCACATCCTTCAAGGTACGGATCTCGTGCAATCCAATCCAAAAAGGAAGAGTAGGCCATGGTGCCTTCTTCCTACTATGCAGTCCTGTTGATAACCTTGTGAAAATGTGATACGCAACCTCTTGCATGACCAATTTATCCATGGAAAACCTTGGTAGGACATGTGAAGGCTTCTCTCCGTCAAACATCCCGATGAAGGTGCCAGTGGGTGAGGCATACCAATTTGCAATGTTAATTAATGCCTGCATCACTTCTTGGGACATGAAAGGTGGATCCTATTTGAATATCATCCTATATAGTGGGGTGATGAAGTGGTCAGAATGCCTTGCCATTACTCCACGGTATTTTCAATAAGAGAGAAACTTGCAATAGATGTTCACAACATCCTCTGATGGTGTCCATGTCCAACCCATGCAAGCAAACTAATGTTGGGCATAGATTGCATCAAGCAAGTATGAAAACATATAGAATCTTGCTTTCTCATCCTTGGGTGGATTCCAGGCATTAGACACATGCACTTTTAGCTGAAGAACGAACATGTTCGACCAGTTGAATGGCCTTCCTTCATTTGCCAAGTGTTCCAAAATAACCATCCAACTCTTCGGAAAGGTATTCATGCTCTCTTGACCATACAAGTGACATGCAAAGATGACAAAGAGTTGGTAGGCCTTCCTAGGTGACGCCATCTTATAGATCTGATTGGGTGTCGATCTGAACTTCGATGGCTCTTTCACCTAATGCTTCATGATTTATCTAGTGTTCACATTGTTGTTGGGAGTGTAGAACAGTGCATCCATGTGGTTCACTAGCTATGGAAAGTAATACATCTGATGGTATTTTTCTGACCTGAAGGTGGCAAGCTATGTTCCATTGGTACTACTCAATATCGTCATCTTAGGATAGGTATCTGAGACGATCCAGTGAATGATATCTGCGCACGAGAAGGCGGGGTACCTGCATGCAACCCTGTACAAGCCCGACTTGTGAATGTTGACATAGACTTGTCGATCTTCCAAATCTTCCTTGAAGCTACCTGCAAATATGTCCTTTATTTCTTTCCATGTAATATTCATATCCTTCTCTAGGAACAACTACGTGTATGCATAGATGGGAAAGTTCATTGTCACCTGTTCAACTACATCTCCAGTACTGCTCTCTACAATATGCTTTGATCCAACTCTTTTGGAAACCATGTTACTTAAACTAATGAGAAGTTGCTCAAAAACTGATGTACCTGGAGATAGAGCAGACACTCACGGCAAGAAAATGTCAGCTTAAAAACACAAAGCACTTTAAGGATCGATCATACAACAAACTGTGCAATTGCTGGGAAAGATTGTGCAGTTGTGACTCTTAGCGGTGAGGGACTATCAACTGGATCTGCGCATTGTGCAGTCCCAGCTACCAGTGAGAGGCACTGATGACTGGAATTTCAAAGAGTGCAATCCAGTGTGGCTTGTTGTGCACTAGAACTGTGCAATGCATAGTTCAGTTTGGCTTGATGCTGGCTGGGACTGCACATTGCACAATCGCAGGGGGAAAGACTCTAGGATTGACTCCTGGAATTGTTGAGACTGCAGTTGGAACCAGTGACTGATAGAAACTGTGTAATTCCTAGAGCCAAGGCAGAGCCTCAAGTTCCATAAATGCACAGTGCATGCTGGGAAGAGCTAGATTTGAGCCAAGGAAACCCATATCTTCCCAAGGGAAACTTGTAGATCTGAATGCATGAGCGAAGGATGGTGCAGATCTGAGTGAATTGGCATGCATGAAATCAAAGAAAATGTAGAAATCAGTCAAACAAATGAACAATGAAGCTTGTGGGGAGAGTCACCACAATGATGACTATTAGTGCAAAACTGGGTTAGGCATGCAACGATTAAGAAAGGCAATGAAAAACTTGAAACAACTTCTACAAGTTAAAACAAACTAAAACGGAAATGGTCATTCAATAAAACATGCAAAACAACACTCACAAAAGCCAAGGAAACAAAAGCGACAGAAAAAGCAGAAAAAGGCTTGAAAAGAAAAACTTACCCAGAAAAGATGTGTTGATCGTGTCAAAGGTTCCTAGATTCCTTGGGATGCCAGAGCTCTAAGATAGAATGTGAAAATGATCTCTGGAGGCATCCATTAAATAGATTTGATTAGTTTAGGGTTTATCATGCACATGCCAAAAATATATGAAAAAACAACAAGTGGCGACAGTTTTTTCAATTGACTCAAGTGTAACTCCCAGTGCTAAAAATAGATACCTATTTTTTAGGGATCCTTTTTTATTTTTTCTTTTTTGGGAAGGGATTTCATGCATGCATGAAGAAATTATGCAGTTTTGGAGGGAACTGGGCAACCTGCTGTCACATGCATCAGGACGTACCTGAGGGGAATGCTTTTGTGAAATTATTAGGCTGAGTTGATCTGGTTGCCACTTATGCTCTAGGCAATTTCCCAGCTGAAGATAGGTTTTCAGCTGGGTCTGCGTAGTTCTGAAGCCGAAGCTCACTGCTAGGCTGATCTCTGCAATTCTTGAGAGCAAGGCTCACTATTGGGCTATACTGCACAATTGCTGAGAGCAAGGCTGGCTTCCCTCGAGGACTACACAATTTTCCAAGGCAGTGCAAGAACCAAATGCAACCAAGTCATGAGGGGTCATTTTGTAGTTAGACAACAAATAAAGTAAGCGAACACAAGTTATAAAGTGAAAGATAAATTCAAATGAAAGCATAAGTACTAAGATTTAAGGAGGGAGGCTCCAAAATGAAGTGAAGGAAAAATTTTGGAGGATGGTTGTAGCTGCTACAACATTGGAGACACACTAGTATAACTCCAACTCTTTGTATGGACCTTGTATCGTGTAAAGCGAGTCTAATTCCTCCGAAAGTATTGTTCGATTCTTTGATCGTCATGGCTTCGTCACTAGCTTGAGTTAAAGATATAGTCCCTGCTATTCTCTTGATTGGTAAACACACATACCAAGCCAAGGCAACTGAGTTGTTTCGATTGGGGATGAAGGCTATATTGATGCACAAGTAATGTAGATTGCTAGAGTTTTAGTTTCATCTCTTGTGTTTCTCTGCTACAAGTAGGCCTGGGCAGTACCCCGATTGAGTCACTTCAGGAACACAAACATCGCTCCACTGCCAGCAAACCTGGACAGTACCCCGGCAGAGTTGCTTGCTTCACCTCTCTGCAGGAAGCCTTTCTCTTCTTTCACCTTTATTTATTATTTTTTTCATTTTTCATTTTCATTTCTCATAGAACTGTGCATAGGCACCTATTTATTCCATGAGGCAGAAGAGGGATCCCGACTTGTTGAGAGAAGAAGAGGTTGTCCCTTCAAAGAAGTATGTTATAGATACCCCTGACATACTTGTTAAGGTTTTCCCCCTCACCTTACTCTACTTGACTGAGTTGAAAAGGATTAACCGAATATAGAAAAACCGATTAGAGTAGGCGGTACTAGTTAAAAGTGCAAGCGTTGTGTTTTCACCAACAATCACTTTGAACGGAATGTATTTTCTATCAGGGTATCATCAACTGAAGAATGCAAGATGTTCATAAAGAGAGGGGATAATAGATAACCAAATGTTCATAGATGTACAAGTCCTCATGTAATTCACCCTGCTTGTCTCAAGAGCCAAACATAGTTTCATGTGAAACTAATCCTACGGGTGTATAACAAGCAAACAAATGAGCAAGAAAAGGACATAAGTGAAAATAAATCAAAGCGAGTAAGCAAATAAAACACGAAAGAAAATAAAAAAGGAAAGAAAACACTAATCGTCCTAAGCTAAACATTGCATGGGCCTACTCATGTAAGTGATACTTCCAATGTATCCATCAACACATTGGTTGGCCCATGTTGGTGAAGGCATGGTCAACAAGAAAGATAAAAAAATGAAGACCAACATGCTCGAAGTTTGAATGTGTCCACAGAAAAGAAAAGAGTAAAAGAACAAGATAGCCACTCTGTAGATGTACCATGGTGTTGCATCACACTGTGCGTAGATGACAAACATGCACACTCTTTTGATCTTTACAAATGAGAAAACTTGCAGAAAGAAGAAAACTTTTTCCTAGCAACATGACTTGATACCTATGACTCCTCCAATGCATTAGCGATAGGATCATGTGATTCTAGTGGAGGATTTTAAACCTATGGATTAGACTGATATTCAATACAAACAAGAGAGTAATGAGGAGCCTGGGGTGATTCAACAATTTTCTGGCCAAGAGTGGTGTAGAGCCTCTATTCTACACCTACTTGTCTACCATTTTCCTCAGTTTTTCCTTATCTTTCCTTCACTTTTGCCTCATTTTCACCATAAAACCACCCAGATCATTACATTAGGTGTCATTAAGCATGATCAAGCAAGTTTTGCTAATGAATGACTATTTGTTTAGATTTTGACTTACTTGCAGGAATCCCGCAGCTATCTGACGATCCTGCAGCTATCTGAAGATCCTGCAGCCTTTTTGTTAAACGCAATGTTCCACGTGTCGGTTTGCCAGATGAGCCACATGGGCACTTAGGTATCAACGTGCTCGAGGTTCCTGTTCCATTTTTCCAGCCATCCACGTCATCTTTACCCATGGTCAAAGCTGGTCAAGTTACGGTCAACTCAAGGCTGTTTAACGGTGATTGTGAGCTGCTTGGTCACGTCATCTTAAATGGTGACTTGTCCACGTTCTATAGGTGGCAAGGGACATGATCCAACATGGGATTCATTACCCATGACGACAGAAGCATTAAACTCATCCACGCAGCCGTATGATGTGTCCAGGGACCATAAATACGCATGACTGTTTGTTGTTTTTCAGTTAATTAGCTGTACGAGTAGGCTATCTTAGAAACCTCTATAAATAGCTGCGTCTGCGTACGCTCATCAGACTTTTGTTGGTTGTAATTTCTGAACTTGTGTTAAATTTAAGAGCATTGTGAACTCTGTTTTTTTTAGTGCTATCCTAGCACTCTGTTTTGTACACTTTTTGCAAATGGAGGAATAGACATAGCACTGTTTTGAAGTTTCCAGATCTTTGAGTTTTCTTGTGGCTGAATGAATAGAGGGCCCCTGCTCATCTCAGCCTCTGTAAAGTATTTTATGTGCAGTATTTCTTTATTTTCTTATTCATTTCCTTAAGCATGTATAGTTTCATTTACTTGTTTTCCTTTCTTTCAAGCTGATCAGTGTTATTTCTTTGCAGGTTTCTTTTAGCCCGGGATTTATTTTTATGTGTGTGTGTTTGCTTTACAAACTAATGGTATTTGAAGTTGACAAATTCAAGTGCTGCTTTTGTTTTTATAGCTGATTTTTAATCTTATTTCTCAAAGAGCTGCTAACACATGAATGATCTTCATCATAAACTGTTATCTTTTAAGATCAGAATATCACTAACCTGCAGTCAGTTTTGAGTGCTTTTTGGACTATTCTTTCACTACTTTCTAACCATACTTTGCATAGTACATATGGCTGAAGTAGAGAGTTAGAAAGAGCAAAATATTACTACTAGTCTTTAAAGTAGAGTTTTGATTTTAAAGTGCTTCTTAAACTATTCTTTCACTACTTTCTAATCATACTTTGCATAGTACATATGGCTGAAGTAGAGAATTAGAAAGAGCAAACCATTATCATTAGTCTTTCAAGCAGATTTTTCTCACTTTTCTAATTCAACTTAAGCTACTTTCTATCCATGCTTTACACAGTACATGTGCTTTGAAGCATCGAGTTAGAGAGAGATAATCTTTATTTTTGGGTTTTAGAAGTGACTTTCTTTTCTTTTATTAGCAGCAGCTTGAACGGTGTCTAGTGCCATTGGAAGTGGTCATTTGCTTTCAATTTTATTTCAAGTCATTTCAGTTCACTTATTCCTTTCAAGCATTTCCTTTCAAGCAAGTAGTTAGAGATCACTAAACACACACTTTCACTCATTTAGAATTCACTCTACACACACACCATCACTCACTTGTTTATAAATTATCACTCCATATTAGGAACATAATTAACCACAACAACACCCCCAACGATAAGAAAAACTCTAAGAGGTTGCTTAAGTACATATAGTACACCTTCGCTTCATCAGCTTACGAGCCCCGGGTTGACAATAAATACTAGCAATTTAGATAACACTAAATTGACTAAACATTTTGGCGCCGTTGCCGGGGAAGTGAAATTAAGTAGCCATATTCTTAGAAAAAAAAATATATAAATTTTCAAGGAAAGAAGTTAATAGCCTATCTAAGTATGCTCTCCTCTTGCACTTTGAAGTGATCTGGAGGATCAGAAAGGAGAAAGTTATTGATTTAATAGTTTCTTGAGTATGCTCTCTCTTGCACCTAGAGTGAACTGGAGGATCAGAAAAAGAACTATTTAACTTGACTTGAAGATAAAATAAAAAAAATGACATGCATAGAGCTAGAGATTCTAGGGGAAGGTTTTTAGCTAGAGCTTGAAGTTCAATTTTTACAAGTCCATCTGCTTCAAGAGATAGACAAGAGACACCTCCCTTATCTCCAACCGAAACTCCTAGTCCTAGAATTCCTGAAATTCAAGAGCCAAGAGTTGACTCTCCTACACCTTCTATTGAGTTTGAACTAGGAAGAGACTCTTCTCTTTCTCCTACAATAAAACCAATTGTAATTGAGGAAATAGACTCAGCTGAAGAGGAAGGAGAAATCTCTTCTCATTCACCCTTTGTAGAAGAACCAGAAGATTTTGAAATCCCTAGGAGAATCATCATGGCAGAAGAAGAAGGAGGTGGTAGAGGTAGAGGTAGAGGAGGAGGAGGAAATAACAATAATAATGGAGGAGGTAGAGGTCCCATTGGAGGAAATCGAGACGGGGATAATTCATTTGGGTTTCCCATTGTTAATGAGGACTCCCGAGCCACCATGAAAAATATATCACCATCCGTCCTCCCAAATTTTCATGGGTTAAGAACTGAGGACCCTGAAACATTCTTGTTTGAATTTGAAGTTGTGTGTCGAACCTATGACTATCTGGATGATACTCAAAAACTCAAACTGTTCCCATCAACATTAAAAGATCAAGCTTTGAAATGGTTCATGGGGTTACTTACTCAATCCATTAGGACCTGGGATGAAATGAAACAAACCTTTTTGGATAGGTATTTGGACTATTGTATGCCTACTAATCACAAGGACGAGGTTTTTAAAATGATGCAAAAAGAAGATGAGAGCTTAGAAGATTTACTTGAGAGATTTCAATATAATTTAAAAAGAGCAAAAATGAGTACCTTGGATGAAGAGACCTTAAAAGCCCTCTTATTAAAAGCCATTAGGGATGAATGGATAGATATCTTAAACATGATGGGAAAGGGGGATATTTCTCAACTTTCTCTCAATGATATAGCAGAACTTTGTATCCATCTCTCAAGGGGCAAATCAAAAACTCAAAAAGGGCCTAGAGATCCTTCTCTCCTTAGGGCAAATAAATCTGCAATAGGATCAGTGAGTAGGGCTGAAATCGGTAATATGCTAGATGAATTTAAAACTGACATCTTAGGGAGTCTTAGTGAACAAATTGATACCCTTAAGATTCAAAATAAACAAAAAGCAGAAGCCGAGGCTATGACTATCTTTTGCCCGAAGTGTAGAAAGAAGCATGCTTTAAGGGAATGTCCCTTGGAAGCACAAGTTGTGGAAACCTGTGTAATTTGCTCAGAAACCCATGAGACCAAGGAATGTCCTTCAATCCCTGGCCTCAAAGCAGTCTTTCAAGAAGATCCAAGTACGCTTGAATCTCTTTGTTTTGTTGCAAGAAAACCTTGGCAGGGGCAGCAAAATCAAGGGTTTAATAACTCTATGAATTTCCAACCCCCACCAAATTGGAATCCTTGGCAACAACCTTGGTCACAACCACAAAATCCTTTCCAAGCATGGTTGCAAAGCATGCAAATGAAAAATCCTTATGGAAGATTTTCCCAATTCTATCAATATCCTCAATCCTTTCAAAATCAGCAAGCTCCCCAACTTCCAAATCAAGGTCAACAATTGTCATTACCATTCCCTCAACAACAACAACCTCCTCCACAAAATCAAAATTCTCAACTCTTGTTACAATCTCAACAGAGGCCAAATCAACTTCCCTCTCAACCTCAACCAAACCCCAATAATAGGAATCCTCAAAGTGCTTATGCGATGGAAGGTCAACCACTCATGGAAGGTCAACCATTCCCTACCTATATGGTTGTTCCTCTCAATGAGGTCCAACTCAGATCAGGTAGAATCCTAGACCAACCTTCTACAAGTGCTCAACAACCAAGCATTTCTGAGGAAGAATCTCTCAAAGCCAATAAGGGTTCTGAAGTATCCCTTCAAAACCCAAGCATTAAAGAAAAAGAAAAAGAATCAACTCCCTTAGTAGAGCAACCCACATCTTCAGCTACTCCTCCTTTTCCTGAAAGATTGCAAATTGACAAAGGAGTGGAGAAGCAGATTTGGTTGCCTGACTATAGCTTTCTAGATGAATTGAAAAATGTCTGTATCAAGATTCCCTTGTTAACAGCCATTAAGGAGATTCCCATTCTAGCAAAGACAATAAAGGAGTTGAGTTTGAAAAAAACAATAAAAAGAACCAGAGATACCAAAAGGATACATCTAGTTGGAAAAATTGCAGACATTATGATGGGTAAAATTACCATGCAAAAATATGTAGATCCGGTAGCCCTATTGTTAAAACTCATATTAATGGGGTTGAAATCCCAAATACCTTGATTGACTTAGGAGCCGCTATCAACATTATGAGTAGACAGACCATGGATCAGTTAAAACTTCCTAACCTTCTCTTTACACCTACTTTGTTGCAACTTGCAGATAGATCAATCATTAAACCTGATGGTGTATTGGAAGATATTCCAGTCTCACTAGACTCTTGGGAATATCCAGTTGATTTTATGATTTTAACTCCCAAGAACAATCTAGGAGGACATCCTCTTATTTTAGGAAGACCTTGGCTGGCCACAGCTGATGCTTTCATAAGTTGTAGGTCTGGAGACATGTATATATCAGATGGTAGTTCTACCAAGAAATTCAACTTGTATCCTCCCGCAAAGGCAATAACAGAAATAGGAGAAGATGAGTGGATTGATGATGAGGATACTCTTCAACCTGTTCTAACCATCTCTGAGATCAGTGAGGACAGTCAAATTCTAAATACATTAGAAAATTTTGAGGTACCTTTAGAATATGACTCTTCACAGTTTCAGTTAGATGCAGATATTGAATATCTCTCCTCTAGACAGATGTCTCTCTTCTCAATGGAAGAGTTTGGTAGTTCTACAGTTGAAATCCTTCCAGGAAAAACATTAAACATTAACAAGAACTTGGAAAGACTACAACAAGAAGAATTAACTAAACTGTTGCAAAAACATTCCACTGCCTTTGCATGGGAATATACTGACATGAAAGGAATCGACCCTAAGACTTGTATTCATCACATTTATATTGAAGAAAACAGCAGACCCATTAGGCAGCCACAAAGACGGATGAATCCAAATCTTAGGGAAATTGTGAAAGAAGAACTTCAGAAATTGCTCAAGGTAAACTTCATTTACCCCATTTCAGATAGCCAATGGGTTTCTCCCTTGGTTATAGTGCCCAAAAAGAATGGTAAATGGAGAGTTTGCATTGACTATCGAGAATTGAACAAGGCAACCTTAAAGGATCATTTTCCTCTACCTTTTATTGATCAGGTATTAGACACTTTAGCAGGTAAAAAGTATTTCTCATTCTTGGATGGTTTTAGTGGTTACAATCAGATTCAGGTAGCACCTGAAGATCAAGACAAAACCACCTTTACTTGTCCTTGGGGAACTTTTGCCTATCGAGTACTCCCTTTTGGATTGTGCAATGCACCCGCTACATTTCAAAGGGCTGTACTAGGAATCTTCTCAGATCTGATTCATGATTGTGTAGAGGTATACATGGACGATTTCACAGTCTATGGTAATACATTTGAAGAAGCTTTGACAAATTTGGAAAAAGTACTGGTAATATGTAAGGAAACAAATCTTTCTTTAAGTCATGAAAAGTGTTTTATGATGTTTACTGAAGGGATTTTTTTAGGACATCATATCTCAGGAGATGGAATCAAAGTTGATAGATCTAAAGTAGAAGTCATCTCTAAGTTACCTGTTCCAAATTGCCAAAGAGATGTTAGAAGTTTTCTTGGGTTTACTGGTTATTACAGAAGATTTATTGAAAACTTCACTAAGATAGCATCCCCTCTTTTCAAACTACTTACTAAAGATTGTGAATTTAAGTGGGATCCTGAATGTCAATCTGCCTTTGAAGCCTTAAAGACTAGAATATCTGAAGCACCCATTTTAAGGGGTCCAAATTGGAAACTCCCTTTCCACATTTCTACTGATGCTTCAGATACAGCTTTAGGAGCTGTTTTGGGACAAAAGGATTTGATCCCTTATGCCATTTATTACACGAGTAAGAATTTGACTCCTACTGAGTTAAATTATACTGTTACTGAAAAGGAATTTCTAGCCATTGTTCATGCTATAAACAAGTTTAGACACTATATAACCGGCTATGAAACCTTTGTCCACACTGATCACTCTGCCATTAGATACCTCATGAACAAACCAGTCACTAATGGTAGAGTTACAAGATGGCTTTTGCTTTTACAAGAATTCAACATAACTGTGTTAGATCGACCAGGTAAACAGAACACAGTAGCTGACTTCTTGTCTAGAATCCAAAACACTAATGAGGACTCTCCTGTAGAGGATAAATTTCCAGATGAGTATTTGTTTGCAGTAACTACCAAAACCCCTTGGTATGCTGATATTGCTAATTATTTAGTTACTGGAAAGTTACCTTTACATTTATTTCCTAATGATAAAAGGAAAATCATTCAGGATAGTTCACATTATTCTTGGATTTCTAATGAATTGTTCAGAACAGGGCCAGATTTGATGATCAGAAGATGTGTACGGGAGGATGAGATGCCTGACATCCTTAAGGCATGTCATGACGAACCTTGTGGCGGACATTTTTCTGATAAGAGGACTGCCTATAAAATCCTTTCATCAGGATATTATTGGCCTTCTCTCTTTAAGGATGCAAAGCAATATGTTAAAAGGTGTGACAGTTGTCAAAGAATTGGGAGACCAACTCTTTCAAATGAAATGCCACTACAGCCACAGGTATGCATCGAACCTTTCGAGAAATGGGCTCTAGATTTTGTTGGACCAATTAATCCCCCATCCAAGCAAAATAGATATATACTGGTTTGTACTGATTATGTTACCAAGTGGGTAGAAGCTATAGCATTAACTTCTGCTACTGAAAATTCAGTTGTTCAATTTCTTTTCAAGGATATTTTCACTCGTTTTGGTGTCCCAAGAGAAATTGTAATAGATCAGGGAAGCCAATTTACATCAAGGATGATAGAGAAGCTGATGGAGGAATATAAGATCAAGCATAGAACGTCTACTCCATACCATTCGCAAGCGAATGGTCAAGTAGAATCTACAAATAAAGTTCTTGAAAGCATCATCACAAAGACTGTTCATCTTCATAGAAGAGATTGGGCAGAAAGGCTTCCTGAAGCCTTATGGGCCTATAGAACTACA
This sequence comes from Pinus tabuliformis, assembly GCA_031772625.1. Taxonomy (NCBI): domain Eukaryota; kingdom Viridiplantae; phylum Streptophyta; class Pinopsida; order Pinales; family Pinaceae; genus Pinus; species Pinus tabuliformis. The sequence goes on from CM062811.1 coordinate 1,158,538,779, forward strand.
TGGAGGAACACCACAGGACATTCTCCCTATGAACTTGTTTATGGGAAGGAAGTCCTGTTCCCCATTGAGTTCCAAATCAAGACCTTCAAGACAGCAGTTCAATTGGGGATGAGCTTATCAAAAGCCCAGAAGCACAGAATGGACCAGTTAAATGAACTAGATGAAATGAGACAAGATGCAATTCTAAGAACCGATCTAGTTCAGCACCAAAGAAGCAAATGGCATGATCGACATATCAAAGAAAAGAAGTTTCAAAAGGGTGATTGGGCACTCTTGTTTGATTCAAAATTTAAGGACTTCAAAGGAAAATTTCAAACTCATTGGCTTGGGCCATATGAGATTGATGAAGTCTTTAATAATGGAGCAGTTAGAGTGAAGACTATTGATGAACTTCAAACTCCCTTTATTGTGAATGGCCACAGGTTGAAAGTCTACCACAAGCCACTCTCAAAAGAGGAGTTTGTTAAGTTATTCCAAGGCGATTCTGAAATGAGGCTGGTTGAGAAGAATTCTTCTCCTCCATCAGCCTAATCTCTGTTTCTTTCAATTTCAATGATAAAAAAAAAAAAAAAGAGAAAAAGAAAAAAGAAAAGAAAAATAAAAATAAAAATGTATGAGCCTGAAAACCAATCTCTGATTGGAAGTCTCATGCAGAAAACATGAGGTGAAAATCAGGGTCACCTGACACCTCATATTTTCCAAAAAAAAAAAATCTCTCTCTCTCTTTCATCTCATTTCATTTATTCCATCTCACCATTTCCTTCCATCTCGCCATCCTCACTTCACCTCACTGCTTTCCACCCACTCATTCATTCATTCATTTCATTAATAAAGTTTTTTTCAGGCAACTAAAGTATTTTATGCAGCTGGAAGACACCATTACAGTTCCTGCAGCTATTTGGCAATTCTGCAACCGTTTAGCCTTTCTGCAGCCTTTTGCACTTGCACAAGAAACACAGTCTGTCTGAAGAAATATGTACAGTTCAAAATCATCAAAGACAAGGAGGAAAGAATCATGTGCTATCAATAAAGTTAACAAAAGGTTAGTAGCAAATTATCAGAAGCCAAATCAAATGCGGATCTGAGGTATGTTTAAAATTTTAAACCTATAGTTATTTCATTTCGCGGAATTTTCTGGGTTATGTCTTGTTGGCCACTAATCGTAATGATTACCCATTTTCTTTTCCCATGCGACCACAAATCCACGAATCTTCCACGTCTACCAGTTCATAATACCCATGATTTTTGAAATCACATATGGCTGTTTCTGTCATTAAGGTCTCGTACCCTAATGACGTAACCTACCGTATTACGTCTCTCAGTTCTCATCCCGCAGCCATGTGTCAATCCACAGCCGAAATCGGAGAATATAGCCGTTCCATTCATCAGTTCGAAACCCTCTGCGCTCATAACACTCCATTCCTCGCTATCATCTCCCTTATTCCGTTTCACTCACTACGATTACCTCCATAAACCATACTCTGTTTTTCCCTCTGCTGTATAGCCAGTAAACGTGTGATACAGTTGTATTACGACTGCTAGTCACCGTTTCACTGTGTTCACGCTGTTATCCACCACTTAACTCTGATTCAAGCTGTGAATTCTCGGTGTCTGAGGCTGTTGATGCACCCATATATCCTCTGTTCCACAAAGTCTGAACAGGAACCGAGGAATTACTGTGTAAAGTCACGGAATTACTGTGTAAAGTCACCATCAAAGTCGTGTTTTAAACAGAGCTGAGGAGTCGATGGGAAAACTTTTAAGGGCTGAACCAGAAGGTTCGAAATTCTTGGAGGCATACCCTCAGGTTGAGGAGGCATTGCAAAAAGCCAATTGGCTACAGTGCATCAAGAAGTTTAAGGGCTACCACAAAGAAGTAACAAAAGCCTTTGCAAGGTCATTCAAGGATAAAGACAGTCAAGTAGAGGTGGGTGATTTAACATTTGCAGTCAGTGAAGGAAGCATAGCAAAAGCTACATCTCTTCCACAAACCGGTGAACGTTGGTTCAAAAACCGGGCAGTCCAGGATCAACAATGGAAGCGGATTTTTAAAAACCCAGGTATGAATACAAGTGTTTTCACCAAAGGAATTCCTATCTCTCATGTTAAAGAAGAATGGAAAGTTCTACTGTTGTTAGTGCAAAAATTTTTCACGTGTGAAGGGAGATTTGGAGTATTGTACGTTTATCATGGTAAAATTATGCTGCAATTTCAAGGAGAACATGATATAAATCTTCCCTACTTTCTATTCCAAAGCCTTAGGAAAATGTGTTCCATGGCTCAACGGAATCCACGAAACATAGAAGCTTACCTCTGTCACCATAGTCTTGTTAAGTTATTGATAGAAGAACAATTAAAAGAAAAACAAGACACATGGGAGAAATTCCTTGTAAGGAATCATTTTGAAGAACCTGGAGAATCTTCTATACCTAGGAAAAGCAGAAGGAAGAGAAAAGAAAGTATCTCTGAGACTGATATCTTAGAGGAAACTGTTCAAGGACAAACTGTAGAGGAAATAGAAGTACATCATCCTGAACCTGAGATTGAACCCACTGAAGACAGTGCTCAAGAGATTATCTCAGAAACCCTCGCTGAACTTGCCAAAGAAGCTGCCAAAAAGAGAAGAGAAGATAAAAAGAAACAAAAACAAGACAAGGGAAAATCCATAATTCAAGAAACTGATCAGACTCCAGAGCATTCTAGTGATGAAGAAAGAGATAGCCAGCCCTTAGCACAAAGGGTAGCTAAACTCCATGAGAAAATTGCCCTCTCCAAGAAAGTAAAAGTACAAAAACCAAGGAAAAAGGCACAAAAAGAAACACAGAGTGCTGCCACTGTAAGAAGGAGTAGTAGATTGCAGAATAAAGGGAAAGCCACAAGGATACTCTTCGTTGATCTAAGCACACCTGAGAAGGGTGCTATAAAAACAGACCTTAAGGATAGTCCACAACGTGAGGCAGCTACTCCTCCAAGGGAGGACAGTCCGTTTCAGCCGGAGTTTGAAACTGAAATTGAGCATGAATATAGTCCAAGGAAGTCACCAATTGTTGACCCAATTCAACAAGAGGTGTACAACTATTTTGAAACATTGGAGCAGAACACTGCTGGCCCAAGTAATGTCATACCTCATGAGCAGCAAATAGACTTACTCAAACAAGAGATCTATGAACTTGAGGTGCTAAACCGTCACATTAAACAGAGAAATGAAGAAATGAAGCAGCAAGCTGATATTGCCAAAGCAATCCAAGATAACACCTTTCTTCACATGAGCATGTGGCAGAAGAAACACAGCAGACTCAAGAAGAGATGTAGAAGGCTGAACAGAGCCTTAATCAATTTGAAATTCAAATGCATGTTCAAGAGACCAAAGGTTAATGTTTCCACACAAAGGAAGAGGAGGAGATTGGATGTCTTAGCTGAGGCATCCCAGCAGGTGGATTGAATTGTGTTTTCATTGCATGAGGACATACAATACCCTCGGAGTGGGGGTATGTAGAGCCTCTATTCTACACCTACTTGTCTACCATTTTCCTCAATTTTTCCTTATCTTTCCTTCACTTTTGCCTCATTTTCACCATAAAACCACCCAGATCATTACATTAGGTGTCATTAAGCATGATCAAGCAAGTTTTGCTAATGAATGACTATTTGTTTAGATTTTGACTTACTTGTAGGAATCCCGCAGCTATCTGACGATCCTGCAGCTATCTGAAGATCCTGCAGCCTTTTTGTTAAACGCAATGTTCCACGTGTCGGTTTGCCAGATGAGCCACATGGGCACTTAGGTATCAACGTGCTCGAGGTTCCTGTTCCATTTTTCCAGCCATCCACGTCATCTTTACCCATGGTCAAAGCTGGTCAAGTTACGGTCAACTCAAGGCTGTTTAACGGTGATTGTGAGCTGCTTGGTCACGTCATCTTAAACGGTGACTTGTCCACGTTCTACAGGTGGCAGGGGACATGATCCAACATGGGATTCATTACCCATGACGACAGAAGCATTAAACTCATCCACGCAGCCGTATGATGTGTCCAGGGACCATAAATACGCATGACTGTTTGTTGTTTTTCAGTTAATTAGCTGTACGAGTAGGCTATCTTAGAAACCTCTATAAATAGCTGCGTCTGCGTACGCTCATCAGACTTTTGTTGGTTGTAATTTCTGAACTTGTGTTAAATTTAAGAGTGTTGTGAACTCTGTTTTTTTTAGTGCTATCCTAGCACTCTGTTTTGTACACTTTTTGCAAATGGAGGAATAGACATAGCACTGTTTTGAAGTTTCCAGATCTTTGAGTTTTCTTGTGGCTGAATGAATAGAGGGCCCCTGCTCATCTCAGCCTCTGTAAAGTATTTTATGTGCAGTATTTCTTTATTTTCTTATTCATTTCCTTAAGCATGTATAGTTTCATTTACTTGTTTTCCTTTCTTTCAAGCTGATCAGTGTTATTTCTTTGCAGGTTTCTTTTAGCCCGGGATTTATTTTTATGTGTGTGTGTTTGCTTTACAAACTAATGGTATTTGAAGTTGACAAATTCAAGTGTTGCTTTTGTTTTTATAGCTGATTTTTAATCTTATTTCTCAAAGAGCTGCTAACACATGAATGATCTTCATCATAAACTGTTATCTTTTAAGATCAGAATATCACTAACCTGCAGTCAGTTTTGAGTGCTTTTTGGACTATTATTTCACTACTTTCTAACCATACTTTGCATAGTACATATGGCTGAAGTAGAGAGTTAGAAAGAGCAAAATATTACTACTAGTCTTTAAAGTAGAGTTTTGATTTTAAAGTGCTTCTTAGACTATTCTTTCACTACTTTCTAATCATACTTTGCATAGTACATATGGCTGAAGTAGAGAATTAGAAAGAGCAAACCATTATCATTAGTCTTTCAAGCAGATTTTTCTCACTTTTCTAATTCAACTTATGCTACTTTCTATCCGTGCTTTACACAGTACATGTGCTTTGAAGCATCGAGTTAGAGAGAGATAATCTTTATTTTTGGGTTTTAAAAGTGACTTTCTTTTCTTTTATTAGTAGCAGCTTGAACGGTGTCTAGTGCCATTGGAAGTGGTCATTTGCTTTCAATTTTATTTCAAGTCATTTCAGTTCACTTATTCCTTTCAAGCATTTCCTTTCAACCAAGTAGTTAGAGATCACTAAACACACACTTTCACTCATTTAGAATTCACTCTACACACACACCATCACTCACTTGTTTATAAATTATCACTCCATCTTAGGAACATAATTAACCACAACAACACCCCCAACGATAAGAAAAACTCTAAGAGGTTGCTTAAGTACATATAGTACACCTTCGCTTCATCAGCTTACGAGCCCCGGGTTGACAATAAATACTAGCAATTTAGATAACACTAAATTGACTAAACAAGTGGAACTTTCAAGGTTACGAGAACCTTACATAACCATCAAATCGGGTTGAAGTGTCTTGACATCTTGAGGGTTTTCCACTTCATTAGTATGTAAATCATCAAAGATCGGTGGCTTAGAAATATTAATAGTAAGTGAATCAGAATCGTGATTGAATGAAGGAGTGAAGAGATCACTATAGCCACGATAAAAAAAATTCAAGATGTACATCGACATCCTCATGATCTAAAGAATCATACAAAGGGGTTGATGAGAAACAAAATATTTCACCCTCTGAATTTGCAAAAAGAAAAGGTGACAAATTGGGTGGATTAGGAAAGAAAGATTTGTCCTCTCCGCAATCAAATGATGGACTAATATTCGGTGTGTCTTGTGAATGATCAGAAGTAGAAACACTCGGGAATGAGTTTTCACAAGAGAAATCAGACATGGCAAAATCACAAAATATGCTAGGAAAAAGTGGATGAGGTGTGGGTGGAAGGAGATCATCTTTCACCGCGAATTCTTTTTCACATTCCCACACATACTCATAAAAAATGACAGTGCAGGTTGGCTTCTCAATACTAACTCCATCGAAAACTTGATCCTTGTGAACAACGATGGTGGAGTCTGGAACATGTGAGCATGACACAGTACAATCCGAAGGATCAAAGAAACTAGAGGATTGACATTGACAAGACAAGACTGTTGACACCTAATCCTTGTGATTGGGTGAATTTATGTAAATAAATAAATTAGAAATATGAACAGTCAACGGGAGATGAATTGAACAGTCTCTCCCTCATGTATATAATGAATACCTGCCTGATGGAATAGAATACACGAATCATTTTTTTCCTTATGGATTTATTGCCTGGCCTAACATGGTATCAGAGCCAGCTCCTTTTTTTAGCTTTTATGCCCTTTGTAACTCCCTATTCCCACTGCTCCACTGCTCCTCTACTCTCCATTCAAAAAATGATGCCTGTTCATAAATGTTGGTAGCGTGCTCCACGTTGTCACTTGAACATTGCTGCCTGACACTGCCTGCGCCTTTTGTCTGGCATATTCCATGTATTTAGCACTGTCACTGCCAGGTCTAAACGCTGCTTTACCAGCATTGTCCTGACTGTCCATAAACGTTTCATAAAAGAAGCATTGTCCTAACTGTCCATAAACGTTTCATAAAAGAAGTGCTATGCGTTAAATTTTTTTTTTGAAGGGCCGGAGCTACAGACCATGCCGAAATTCCACTGTCACAAGCGTTGGTCCTTTGTGTATGAAGCTATGTTGGTTTCGATTCTTGAAAGAATTACAAAATAATTATTATTGATAGTCCTGCATACGCTGGAACCTCCGTTGAGCATTGTTTAAGTGCGATGTGTGGAAAGGCCTACAAGTTGTGTGTATGGTTGTAAATGTTGCAAGTTCCTTTTTTAATGGTTGTGCATTGAATGGTCGATTACAGAGAGTCGTATGGTGTGCATTGCAGCTGGTTTGAGTGTTGCGACCATGTATGGTGGTGTGTCTACTTCCTTTTGCTTCACTGAGTTCGTCTAAGGTCAAGAACAGTCATGAGTAATTTTAAGTCTTATCGGAAGATTGATTATTATGAATTGAAGTAAAAATGTGTGCCCAGCGAGGGGTTCATATGTTTTAGACTCCTACCTGTGTATTTAGTTTTGAAGCATCCTTCAAGATGGATAACAAGGAGGCTTATAATTTCGTCTATTAATAAAATATTGTGGCAACGACATTAGCATTGCCACAGTATTTTATTAATAGACAAAATTGTAAGCCTCCTTGTTATCTATCTTGAAGGATGCTTCATAATTAAATACACAGGTAGGAGTTTAAAACATATGAACCCCTTGTTGGGCGCACATTTTTACTTCAATTCATAATAATCAATCTTCTGACAAGACTTAAAATTACTCGTGACTGTTCTTGACCTTAGACGAACTCAGTGAAGCAAAAGGAAGTAGACGCGCCACCATACATGGTCGCAACACTCAAACTAGCTGCAACGCACACCATACGACTCTTTGTAATCGAACATTCAATGCACAACCATTAAAAAAGGAACTTGCAACATTTACAACCATACAAACAACTTTCAGGCCTCTCCACACATCACACTTAAACAATGCTCAACATAGGTTCCAACGTACGCAAGACTATCAATAATAATTATTTTGTAATTCTTTCAAGAATCGAAACCAACATAGCTTCATACACAAAGGAAAAACGCTTGTGACAGTGGAATTTCGGCATGGTCTGTAGCTCCAGCCCTTCAAAAAAAAAATTAATGCACAACGCTTCTTTTATGAAACGTTTATGGACAGTTAGGACAGTGCTTCCTTTATGAAATGTTTATGGACAGTCAGGACAGCACTGGTAAAGCAGCATTTAGACTTGGCAGCGACAGTGCTAAATACATGGAATATGGTAGACAGAAGGCACAGGAAGTGTCAAGCAGCAGCGTTCAGGTGACAGCGTGGAGCAGGCTACCAACATTTATGAACAGGCAGCATTTGTTGAATGGAGAGCAGATCCGCTGATACATTTTGAATGATCGAGTTGTGACACAATATCTGATAATTGCAAATTGGCATTGTTGGTTTTATATGAAAGAGAATAGTATTATGAATGGAATTGAGAGTCCAAATACGTCTGTTCTACGTTCTTCGGCCTTTTAGTGGACGTAGTGCTTTATGCTATTGAGGGTATTTCTTGAATTTAGTATAATGCCATATTCTATACTTTAACATTGTGCAGATGAATGTAAATTGATATTTGAATTTGTTGTCCCATTATATCCGATGTATATTTTTTCCTATTAGGAGTAAAATTTTGCAGCAGAAGTTTTTGTTACAGAATGCATTCAATCATATCCATGGTGGGAATAGTTCTCACTGGCAAGGAGAACTATCCTGAATGGTCCCGGATGATAAAACAAACCCTCATTTTCAATGAGTTGTGGAAAAGAGTGTGTGTCGGAGACGGAGACAATGAACCAGTACAGCCTACCTCAGACAAAGAGCTTGTCATTTGGGAAAACAAGAACAACAAAGCTTATGCATTAATCGCAGCATCTGTAAAGGAATAGGTGAGTCGCCATATTTCGTCATATTCAACTACCTTTGAAGCCTTACAAAAGCTGAAAGAACTCTATGACTCACATTCTGCACTCAAAGTTTTTCAACTCATGATAAAACTTTTCACTCTTGAACTGCAAAATAATGATCCTCTTGCTCTTGCATCTGAAGTAAAGTCTATAATGCATGATATCAAATCCACTAAAGTTGAATTGGATATTCCCCTTATTGCTTTTCTCAAGGCACTTTATCCTACTTACTCCAATTATCTTGAGTCATTGCAAGCAAATGGAAATCTCAAAGATATAACCTTTGACTCTCTTGTGAAAAAGTTTGCTGAAAGAGAGAAAGCTTTTGGAAAGAAGACAGCCCCTGAATCTTCTAAAGAGGTTGTGTGCCTTGCTCATAAAGAAAAGCATCCTACTCAAGATTCTACAAGAGGAAGAGGTGGTCGAAGAGGAAGAGGAAGATATTTCAGAGGCAGGGGGGGAAACAATCTCAAGGAGAAAAGGCAGATTTGCATTGCATACACTACAAAAGAAATGGATCACATGATGCCTCCACATGCAAGCTACCATGGGACAAAATTGAGTAGAAAGGAAAACAACAGAAAGGTAAAACCGATGATATAGACAAAGGTAAAGCACTTGAATCTGCTCACTATGTTGTGGCACAATGTAACATTGGAGTAAATGAAGATTTGTTTAATGATTCACTTGCTTCTTGGAAAAATGATTTGTTGCTTGATTCAGGAGCAACCTGCCACATGACTCATAGAAAAGATTTTTTTGAATATTTCACTGACAATGTTGATGGAGCAGTATACTTTGCAGACCAATAAAAAATCAAGCCATCAGGGCTTGGCACAATCAGGCTTAAACTGCCTGGTCTTCCAGACTTTCTTCTGCATCATGTTCTATATCTCCCACAACTCAAGAGAAACTTGTTGTCCCTGGTGCACATCCTCCAGCAAGGTCACTCCATTCATATGTTTAATGGCAAGCTTGAGGCAAGAAAAGAATCTTACCACTCACTTGTCATGAGGGGAATAGAAGAAGAAAGGCTTCTCAAGCTGCAAGGAACCTCTGCTCATGCACAACATTTCTCATACAATTCTCATCATGAAGAAGGTACACTTCCATCAAGTTTATTATGGCATGCTAGATTTGGACATTTGAACTATGAAAGTCTCCACTTATTTAAGAAAAATGGTGTTGCTGGTTTGCCTACAATTCCTAGGAAACTTAAGCAATGTGATGCTTGCATTCTAGGAAAGCATAGCAAACAGTCTTTTCATGGTTCACATTCAAGAGAACATAGAAAACTTGAACTCATTCATTCAAATTTATGTGGTCTAATGATTGTTCCTTCTGCAAATGGAAGTAAATATATCATGACATTCATTGATGATTATGCCAGAATGTGTTGGGTTTATTTATTGAAGAACAAATTTGATGCTTTTCAAACATTCAAGAATTTTCATAAATGGATTGAAAATGATGCACAATCTCATATTGGGTCTATTCACACTAATAATGGAAAATAATACACATCAAATGAATTTGAAAACTATCCTCGCCAACATGGGATCAAACATCAAACAATTGTGCCTTATAATCCCCAACAGAATGGTGTAGCTGAAAGAATGAATAGGACAATATTAAATATGGTACGATCCATGCTCTTCTTCAAAAATGTAAAGATAATGTTTTGGGCTGATGCTATTCTATGTGCTACATATATAAAGAATATATGTCCATCTAATGCTATAAGAAAAAAGACTCCATATGAAATGTGGTATGGACATGTTCCTTCAATAAAGCATCTCAGGGTCTTTGGTTCCACCTGTTATGCCTTGATACCAAAGGTACATAGAAACAAACTTGGTGCTAGAATTTGTAAGTGTATCTTTCTGGGATATTCAAACACCTCAAAAGCATACCGCCTCTATGATGAAGTAAATAAGAAATTTGTTGTATCTAGAGATGTAATTTTCCTTGAATCATCCAAAACTGACAATGTTGTTGAGCGGCAACTTGATCGCTTGGATAGATTTGCAAAAGAAAAATCATTTCAAGAATTTGATAATTAGATTCCACATCTTGAAGGGGGGATTCCTATACTAGATCAACATGTGGAATCTTCTTCTGATGAACACTCATCCCCACATGAAACTCCAACAATGGATGATGCTTTAAGTGATGTAATTGATAGAATTGGGAGACTCAATCTTGATTCAGTCCCAACTCAATCAATGGAGCAGCCTGGACCATCTGAGAAAGGTCCCCCAAAGTGGCTGACAAAGACACTTGAAAGTGTTCATCCTGATGAAGTTGGAAAGACAGGAACCAAAAATTCAAACCGGCAAAATGGAGATGATGTAGATGACTCTACTTCACCTGTTGATATGGATGTTTCTTATGATTGTGAATTGAACTTGTCTATAGATTTTGAACCAACTTCCTTCAAAGAAGCTGCTTCTCACGATGAATGGAAAGAAGCGGTGCAAAAGGAGTATGATGCCCTCATAAAGAACGACACTTGGAAGCTGGTTGATCCTCCATTAGGAACCAAACCAATTGGCTGCAAGTGGGTCTACAGGAACAAGTATAAAGCTGATGGCTCTCTTGCCAAGCATAAAGCTAGGCTTGTGGCAAAAGGTTTTTCACAGAAGGAAGGGGTCGATTATGAGGAGACTTTTGCCCCCATAGCAAAATGGGCTACCATCCAGACACTCTTTGCACTAGCAGCTCAGAACGGTTGGAAAGTCCATCAAATGGATGTAAAAACGGCTTTCTTGAATGGAGATCTAAAAGAGAATGTTTTTATGTCCCAGCCTGAAGGATTTTCTTTGAAAGGACATGAACATAAAGTATGCAAACTTTTGAAGTCCTTGTATGGCCTCAAACAAGCACTGCGAGCCTGGTATGAAAAACTAACCGAGCATCTTCTGAAACTCAATTTCAAACATTTTGATCTTGATGATGCAACTTTATTTGTCAAGAAAATTGGCAAAACAGTTGTATATCTTGTGGTATATGTAGATCATCTTTTGATGACAGGGAACAATGAAAGCTACATTGCATCCATAAAGAAGGAATTGGGGCAAAGTTTTGAAATGACCGATTTGGGCTATGTTCATTACTATCTTGGCATTGAAGTAACCCAACATCCAAAGTCCATATTTCTTTCTCAAAAGAAATACATTGGAGATCTGTTGAATAGGTTTGGAATGACAGAGTGCAATCCTCTTACTACTCCAATGGAACAAAACTTAAATCTCACATCTATTGAAGGAAAAGAATTTGAGGATGCAACAAAGTATAGACAGCTTGTAGGAAGTCTCAACTACCTAACTACTACCAGACCAGACATTTCGTTTGTTGTTGGAATCCTCTCCAGGTTTATGCAAAAGCCTTGTGAGGGACATTGGTCTGCTGCAAAAAGAGTTCTAAGGTACTTGAAGGGAACTCAAGACTTTGGAATCAAGTATACATAGGTGGACGACTTCAGCTTGATTGGATACTCTGATTCAGACTTCAATGGAGACAAAGAAACTGGGGTATCAACTTCAGGATATGCTATGAGTCTTGGATCAGGAGCTGTCTCCTAGAGATCACGCAAACAATCAGTTCCAGCAGATTCCACAACAGAAGCAAAATACGTGGCAGTAGTTGAAGCAACAAAATAAATTGTGTGGCTCGGGAAAATTCTTGAAGATTTGCAAGTAAAACAAGTACAATCAACTCCACTCATGATTGGCAATACCTCTGCAATAAAGTTGGCCAAGAACCCAAAATTCCATGATTGAACGAAGCACATCAATACTAAATATCATTTGATTCGACATCATGTTGAGGCCAAAACAATCCATCTCCATCATTGTTCCACAAATGAGCAAATTGCAGCCATCTTCACCAAAGCGCTTGGAAGAGAAAATCTTGAATGATTCAGATGATCCTTGGACTCACCAACATCCCTTCAGATTAATGGGGGAATGTTGACACCTAATCCTTGTGATTGGGTGAATTTATGTAAATAAATGAATTAGAAACATGAACAATCATCGAGAGATGAAATGAACAGTCTCTCCCTCATGTATATAATGAAGACCTGCCTGATGGAATAGAATACATGAATCATTTTTTGCCTTATGAAGTTATTGCCTGGCCTGACAAAGACCACATGACAACCAATAGGGTTCTAGTTTAAATCTATGCAGATGTTCAGAGCAGGTGGAGTGGGAGGATGTGACAGTTCAACAAATGGGTTTGCAACTTCTCCCACCTCATCCAGCTGAGCTAGAGCTGTCTCATGAGACGAGGATGAAGGGTCACTTGTGATAGAAACCTTGTCCATCTCAGATTTGGAAGCTCTAACACCAAGGTATGCCGGGAGGGGTTTGAATGATTCTAACTCATGTGGATTTTAAGATATGTGAAGAAGATACTAAAATATTTCCTTGAGAAATTTCCAATCAATTTCATCTTCAGGGATTTGAAAAGCAAGATTACAGAAGTGATCCCAAAATTGAGCAATATATTCATCAGGTGCTTTTCGCAATTCCAATTTTTTTTTATTGAGTGCTTTATCGTCATAACGATAGAAAGCACGGATTAACCTTCCTATCATGTGATCATAAGAATGAATAGAAGTTGCAGGAAATGTGCAACACCATTGATCAACATGCCCATCGAAAATGTAAGCGAGCAACCCACAGGTAATGTTGTCCAAAGGGACTTCATTCCTTTCACAGAAGCCTAAGAAGGCGACTCTGTGTCTTAACAAGGCTGCTCCACCTTCACTGTCGTACTTGATATATGACAAGTCATCTATGACATCCTCCGACACTTTGAAGTCATGTGCATGAGAAAAACATGTTGGAGTTGAGATTGTAATGTAAGTCATGGATGGTGTGTAGACATTCAAAATCGACTTAGAGGGCTCAACTTGTCATTTGGCCTTCCTTTTAGTGCCAGAAATGTTGACGGTGTTGGATCCGACAACATGTCAGGGGATCTCCCTAGTAAGAAGTCCCAACTAGACCTCGGACCGTTTGGAGTAGGACTCCTAGTAGTGGGTAGTAAAGTAATGCCTTGTCTGGGGTAGCGCATAGAGGTAAGTGTGATAAATTTGTTGAAAGCAAGTGTGTGACCTTGCAATGATTCAAGTGAGATACATGGGGGTTCTAACACATAGAGTGGAAAAGGAAGTGTGTCCCTTAGAAGCCTGTAATAGTACACAACCTGAAAGGAACACACAAGCGGAATGGCATCACAAGATGGAAAGTGGAATAGTCCACAAACCAAAGTGACATGTTAAACAAACAACACGTCTGCAACAAGATTCATACAATTTCATATAAAATAGTTCATGCACAAATGCATAAGTTAAATAACATACATTACTAAAGTAACCAGAATAGTCCAGCTACAATAAAAACATATGCATGAAAACATGTTGGCTCTGTTATATATATAAAGTGAAAGTTCCATCCATACATACACCATTGACAACCACTAGACCCAATGATCTGAATTTGAAACTACTTGAAATTTGTTTGCAAGGTATTCAATTCAGAATTGAACATGTTTAAAAGATTTCCATGTCTTGCAAAAAGAAAACACATGAAATTTTCAGCTGTTCATGACCCATTTAAGCATAGCAGAGTTATTTCCTTTTACTGTTTAACACATTAAAATGAATTTGATCTGCAAAATAAATCAATCAAAAATGCAAAAGAAGTTGATAAAGCAGTTCACCCCCTCCAGGGCTACGTCTGCTGGGTCCAAAGCTCCCAACCGGGCTTGTCCTTGTTTCTATTAAATGCTCAAATTGAAAATACAGCTGAATAGAAGCATCTACAGGAGAAATAGATGGTAAAAATGGATTCATAACACTTGAATCCTTCAGGATTGACTATTGGATCACCTCCAATGGATACCTGCAACCCTATCTAGTCTTCACAAAACTGGGCCCTAGTGGCTCCTAGAACTTTCACGGCTCCAAAACCTCTGCAAATGACCTCCGATGGCTGTAAGACCTACACCAATGGCTTCAGAAGGTCGAAAATACCCAAAATCAAAAAAAAAATCATCCAAAACCGACTTTCTTAGCCAAAGTTATGGCCATTTAAAGTTTCTCCAGTTTGCCCCTAGAAAAACTCCAGTCAGCTCCGCCAATTATGGCGGGTCCACCAAATTTGGCACTCCTGCCAAAATTCCGCCAACTTAACTGCAGTTACATTTAATGTTCGGTGGTTGCCTCGGATTTCGTGCCTGGCGGAATATTCCTTTTTAATTTTTTTTTGAAAAATTAAAATTTCTAATGTTATGGACAAATTCTTCTTTTTGCCATAACTTCCTCAAACGGCGACCATTTTTCGAATAGTTTGCGGTGCCGGAATCAGGAAGATGAGCACTTTCCAGTCATTCAACTTTGAACCAGTTCTAAGCACTTTAAATTTTGAGCATTTTACGACACTTAGGACATGAGCACCTGATCACCCAATAGTGGAACATTATAGTCAACACCGCCTTCTCCTCCAAAGAGATGTACTCGCTCTATGTTATGGAGAAGCCAAAGCTGGTCACAATACTCTCCAAGCCTTCTCTAAGCAATACCTAGCCAAAATCTTGGATCCACAAATCTAGTACTATGAGTTATGAGGTTCTATATATAGCAAAGGGTGGGGTGACCCTTGAAATTCCCCTTTGACTCTTGAACTAACCTCATGACTCTTCACATTATATAGTGATTGTTCACATTCCACTAGTGACACTTGGAATTTCACTTACAACATATTTACAATAATACAATTTCCACATATACCCATGTGGGACAAAATAGTCTTGATTCAGCCTACCAAGACAAACAACATCACTTGGGGTCTTGGGGAAAGACCAACTCGGTAACCTCCTCGTGGTGGTCTTCGGTGAAGAACTAAGACCAATCTTAGTACTGCGCTATTGTGTACCTGTACTGTTTGATCATGTCTTTCTCAAAGAGGACTCTTGCCTCCATGGCTTCTAGATATATGGTTCTGAAACCTCTATCCAACCCATCCTGAAGCATGCACAACTTTTTCCTGAGTGTGGCTGGACAACTGATGTACTTTTGCATGTTCTTTGTGCTCAGCTATAAGTCATCGTTGGTGGCCCCATGCATCAAATTCTCGATGTACCTATGGAACTGCATCATGGATCGGTTTTTCCTCATGACTTGAGTGAGGAATCTGATAAAAGGGATCATGTGTCTCCTCACTATGACATCCAAACTCCTGTACAACTGTGCATAGGAAGCCTCAATGTTGGTGATGAGTAGAGGGAGTTGCTCATAGTTCCAGCTCAACATTTGAATATTTGATTTGTCTAGCTCTTCGTGCAGCTTCATCATCTTGTGCAAGTAAATGTTATGAAACCAGCTCAAGAAAAGATAGAAAAGATAGATCAACGCCTTATAATTCAGCCTCTTCGAGGGGGCAACCTCCTTTACATTACATAAATGAACAATTCTTGGATGATCCAAATGAAAAATCCTCCTTTCTATATATAGGAGTCTAAGGAGTCACAATATAATCCAGCCGACCTAACAATAATAATATAAAGGCACAATAATAACAATAGTGGGCTTCTATGGGGCACAATAGAAACAATATGGGCACTACATGGGTACATCAATATAATAAGTGGGTTATACTAATAACAATAATGGGTTATACTAGTAGTATAGGGGCCTAACATGCCCCTCTCCTTTAAAAAGCGTTGTCCTCAATGCTTGAGTAGTTCTTGATGCTTCTGTATAAAATTCTTGTCCTCCCATGTGGAATCTTCAACGGGTAAGTTCTTCCACTTGATGAGATACTCTGAAATTGATCGATTTCGTAGCTGTCGGGTTCTTGTTTCTGTGACTGCTCCAGGTTCCAATATGATTTTTCCTTCCTCTCCAATTTCTGGCAATATTGTTTGAATTGGGATCTTTTGCAACTTTTGAATAAGTGGCCATACTTCATCGTCCTTCTTCCATTCTTCCCTTGCTTCGTTTATCCAATCTAGTTGGATAATATAAATAGCACAAAACAATGCTTCCACATCCTCATCCTTGAAGAGTCTTCCCATTCGGTAAGGTCGCCATTTTTTAAGTGCACGTAGTATTGCCAACATTTCCTTCTCATAAATAGCTTGCTTGAGATGTAGCAGTAAAAATACACAATCACCTACATCAAAACATTTTTCACTATGATGTTGATCTACTTGTTGTTTCGTTTAATTTTGCACCAAAGTGACGTTATCCTTTAAAAGTTGGAGAACTTGTTGTTGATGCTTGATGTGATCTTTCACTGCTTGAACCTTTTTCTTCTTCATATGTCCTTCTATCTCTAGAGTTTGAGGAGTGGTAATTTCTTCCAATCCTTTACAAGATATGGTAGGATTCATTTCTTGATGCTCGATGTGATCTTTCACTTCTTGAACATTTTTCTTCTTGATATGTCCTTCTATCTTGATAGTTTGAGGAGTGGTAATTTCGAACAATGAATTACAAGATATGGTTGGATTCATTTCTTCTTTCTCAATGTGATCTTTCACTTCTTGCACCTTTTTCTTCTTGATATGTCCTTCTATCTTGAGAGTTTGAGGAGTGGTAATTCTTGCCAGTGCTTTACAAGATATGGTCTGATTCATTTCTTCTTTCTCTGGGGTGGGGTCCTGGCGTATATCTTCTTCTTTTGATGTTTCTTGATCCTTTTCTTCCTCCTCTTCATATTCTATGTAAAATAATTTCTTCTCGGCACACTTATTACCTTTAGTGCATTTGCTATCACAATTGTAACAAAACCCTTTTTCTCTTTTTTCTTCCAATTGTTGTGGTGTAACCCTTGTAGGTTGTGGAAGGCTAGGAGAAACAACACTTCCATCTTTATAGTTGTGAGGGGTACGCTTCCTGGTTTCCATAATTTTTCTTTCCACTATGTCACAAAGCCCTTCTACTCTTTCCAATTGTTGTGGTGTTGCTCTAAAGAAGGTGTTACTCTTTGTATCCTCATAATGTGCTATCATTTCCTCCGTGAAAATTGACCACGTAACAAGTTGTTTACGAGAACAAAGCCCTTTGTACCATAAAAATTGATATGGTTCTAAATATGAAGATGCAATACATACCTTTTGTAACAGTTGTACACCATGTAGATCAAAATATTGCTCCATCTGAAGTATCCAATTTACCGGATCCTTGCCATCAAACTTCCTCATCTTGCTTTTTCTTTATTTTAGGAGCTCGATCTTGAAACGACTGTCATTCTGTACTTTTTGATCTTTAAGTTCTGAAATTGTGAGCTCTAGTAGCCCTCTGTGTCCTCTTTCCAATGCCACTAGTCTGATCCAAATTGGATTCTCTAAGAAAACGTTATGCACATTCTCCCAAGATGATCTGATTATAGACCTTTCCAGAAGATCGAACTTGTATGAAGTGCCACGTGTCACTATTTCGACCTTTTGATCTAAAAAAGATATAAAAAACTACTACATTCTATCCTCTTTCTGTACCTTCTTATGAAATTTCAATCCGATCCCCAGAGAGAAAGTTATGACGATTTTCCCCAGGTCACCTGTTTTAAATGTAATTCAGGAGTCTGCAAAAAGACCAACTTCCTCAGATCATATCTCCGTAAATAGCGCGCAAAAAGCTCTAAAATTCGGATCCAAGGTTCAGCGCGATTTCTTCTCAAATGGGTTTTTTTTGTGACTTCTGAAACGTCACAAAAAAAAAGTTATAGCGAAAATGCCATGATGACCTGTTTGGAGCAGCAAAACCCTAGAATCCAAAGCTCTGATACCAAATGTTATGAAACCAGCTCAAGAAAAGATAGAAAAGATAGATCAGCGCCTTATAATTTAGCCTCTTCGAGGGGGAAACCTCCTTTACATTACATATATGAACAATTCTTGGATGATTCAAATGAAAAAACCTCCTTTTTATATATAGGAGTCTAAGGAGTTACAATATAATCCAGCCGACCTAACAATAATAATATAAAGGCACAATAATAACAATAGTAGGCTTCTATGGGGCACAATAGTAACAATATGGGCACTACATGGGTAGATCAATATAATAAGTGGGTTATACTAATAACAATAAGGGGTTACACTAGTAGTATAGGGGCCTAACAGTAAAGCAGGGCCCCTTTATTCCTCATTTTCCATTCATGTACATGCACAATAGCAGCGTGGATGCCTTTGAGAGTTTGGGTTGTCTTTGCGCACTACTGCTGAAAACCGTATAGATGGACTACCGCTTTATGCCCGGTGAAAAATATGTTATACACCATCTGCATGTTGGTCTCCAAAGTTGATATCTTCACAAGTATTTCTTTCTTCATTTCTACCATAGTGGATCCTATGAACTGCTCTATTCTTTGCATGGCCTCTTGCAAGTCCTTTGCCATCAGATCATTCTTTGCTATCAAGAACTTGACCGTTGAACTCATAGATTCTACATAAGCCTTAGAAGCCTTGGCCATGGTAGCTGGATATCTTATGACATCTAACACAATCACCATTTCCTCTATGTGCGTAGGTGATGTGTGATCATCTAGAAGATTCTTTCTTCATTCCTGTACAATCCTATGTTGTGACTTGTAGAATGACAGATTTTACACATCCATCTCTAAATCATCATCAAGGAGAACAAACTCTTCTTTCTTGCTTGGGACTGGTTGTGATTCTAGAGGTGGTGGAGACTGTGGTGTAACCTTGGATGCTCTTAGCATTAGAGTAGTGTCTTATCCCTTTGGCTCCTATTCTGTCTCCATGTTCATTTCCTTAACCATCTGCTCAACCTGCTGAGAAAATTTTGACCCTACACTAGCTCACCCTCTTCTTCATTTGTTGGCTGCTTTGCTACCTCAACTTGTATAGGCATAGTTTTCTCTATTAGTGCACCTTGTCTTTCCTCCTGTTACTATTTCTTCTTTTCTTCCCTTTCTCTCCTCTTGAGCTCTTGCTCTACTTTCAGCTTCTTCTCCATCTCCTGCAACTTCCTTTCTATATCTTCCAACCTTTGCTTCTTTCTCTTCCTTTGTTCTACTCTCCTTTTGCGTTGTCGCCTCTTCACCTCTATCTCCAAAGCTACCTTCTCAACAAGAGGATCTTCCCTGAATTTGTATCTTTTCTCAGCTTCTGCGCCCTCAGAAGTATTCCTCTTGCCTTTGTCTTGTGCTAGTTTGTTGGTCACTGCTGCTGTTATCATTGCTTCCTGTGGTTCTGCTGCTTGCAATGCTTCTTTCCATTCTATAGCTAGGCTTACCAATTCATTAAGCCTAGAGGAGTTGTAGCAATACCTCCAAGGATCTTCTTCTTGCCAATGACATGCCCCATGGATCCATGGGTAATACACCTTCGCACAATGGTTCTTGCATATTCAGTGGGGATCATATGGGTTGAAAATATTGGTGCCAAACTCAAACTTATTCAAGTCCTCGGCCTCGGCATCCACATCCTTCAAGGTACGGATCTCGTACAATCCAATCCATAAAGGAGGAGTAGGCCATGGTGCCTTCTTATTCCTATGCAGTCTTGTTGATAACCCTGTGAAAAATGTGATACGTAACCTCTTGCATGATCAGTTTATCCATGGAAAACATTGGTAGGACATGCGAAGGCTTCTCTCCACCAAACATCCTGATGAAGGTGCCACTAGGTGAGGCATCCCAATTTTCAATGTTAATCAATGCCTGCATCGCTTCTTAGGACATGCAAGATGGATCTTGTTTGAATATCATCCTGTACAGTGGGGTGATGACATGGTCAGACAACCTTGCCATGACTCCTCAGTATCTGCAATCAGAGAGAAACTTGTAATAGATGTTCACAACATCCTCTGATGGTGTCCATGTCTAACCCATGTTAGGAAAATGTTGTTGGGCACAGATTGCATCAAGTAGGCACACAGTGTTAGAGAATTATATATTACAGAGCAATGGAACACATAAAATATATTACAGAAATACAAACACATAGAACAAGAGAGACACAGATATACGTGGTTCACCTAATTTGGGTTACATCCAGGGAGAAACAACCAGTCCTTCCTTTTATATTATCCAGCAAACTGAAGAGATACAACGTACAACATATCCGCTTTAATTCCCTCTTCTCTCACACACAATCTCCTCTCTCTTTCTCACTTAGAATATAGATCTACATAGATGCAATACAATTCCCTCCTATATAGCGAGGGGTTGCCTTCTATTGCAAAAAACCCTAAATTAAAAATAACTTCTACCATCAGATCTTCGCCTAATGAATGGCCCAGATTGATTACGAAATTACAACATTTTACAAGGCAATTTTACATCTATTTTTAGCTTCGGGGGTGCTGCCACCTATCCCTCGCTATGGCGGGGGGGCTCCAAATAATCGTCGTCGCCCCCCCTAGACCCCTGGTAGCGTACATTTTACGTGTGGTGTTGTCGTCACATTACAAACTAGGGTCCAATGTGATGATACCTATGAATAAAGAAGATAATCAGGCTCCACACCCAACACATGGACATATATAATCTTGCTTTCTCGTCCTTAGGTGGATTCCAAGCATTAGACACATGCACTTTTAGCTAAAGATCCAACATGTCCAACCAGTTGAATGGCCTTCCTTCTTTTGCCAACTAATCCAACATAACCACCCAACTCCGTGGAAAGGTATTCATGCTCTCTTGACCATACAAGCGACATGCAAAGATGACCAAGAGTTGGTAGGACTTCCTAAGTGACTTCGTCTTGTAGACCTAGTTGGGTGTCGCTCTGAACTTCAATGGCTCTTTTACCCAATGCTTCATGATGTCTCTGGTGTTCACATTGTTGTTGGGAGTGTAGAACAGTGCATCCACGTGGTTCACCGACTATGGAAAGTGACACATCTAATGGTAGTTTTCTAACCTAAAGGTGGCAAGCTGTGTTCCACTAGTACTTCTCAATGTCATCGTCTCGGGATCGGTATGTGAGACACTCTAGTGAATGATATCTGTGCATGGGAAGGTGGGTTACTTGCATGCAACTGTGTACAATCCTGACTTGTGAATGTTGACATAGACTTGTCGATCTTCTAGATCTTCCTTGAGGCTACCTACAAATATGTCCTTTATTTCTTTCCATGTAATATTCATGTCCTTCTCTATGAACAACTGTGTCTGAATAGATGGGCAAGTTCATTGGAACCTGTTCAACTACATCTCGAGTGTTGTTCTCTACTGTATCCTTTGATGTAGCTCTTTTGGAAACCGTGCTTCTTGTACTACTGAGAAGCTGCTCAACAACTGATGTACCTAGAGACAAAGTAGACACTCATGACAAGCAAATGTCAGCGTAAAAACACAAAGCACTTCAAGGATCGATCACACAACAAACTAGGCAAGTGCTGGGCAAGATTGCGTAGTTGTGACTCTCAGAGGTGAGGGATTGTCAGCTGGATCTACTTATTATGCAGTCCTTGTTGCCAGTGAGAGGTACTTATGACTAGAATTGCGTAGAATGTAGTCTAGTGTGGCTTGCTGTGGACTGGAACTATGCAATGCACAATTGAGTATGGCTTGATTATGGTTAGGACTGTGCATTACACAATCCTAGTCAGAAGACTTTAGGACTGACTCCTGGAACTGCATAGAGCATAGTAGGAGCTAGTGACTGACAACCTCTGTGCAATTCCTGGGGCCAAGGAAGAGCCTTGAGTTCCAGAAATACGCAGTTCATGCCAGGAAGAGGTAGATATGAGCCAAGGCAACCCAGATCTTCCCAAGGGAAACTTGAAAATGTGTATATATAAATGCATGAGGGAAGGATGGTGCAGATCTAAGTGAATGGCCATGTGTGCAATCAAAAGAAATGCAGGAATCAGTGAAACAGACGAGCTTGTGGGGAGAGTCGCCATAATGATGACTATTAGTGAAAAACTGGGTTATGCATGCAATGCTTGAGAAAGGAAATGAAAAACTTGAAACAAAACTTGTACAAGTTAAAACAAACTATAACACCAATGGTCATTCAATAAAACTTAAAAAACAACACTCACACAAGCCAAAGAAAGAAAAGCGACAAAAAAAGTAGCAAAGACTTGAAAAGAAAAACTTACCTGGAAAAGTTGTGCCGATCATGCTGAAGGTTCCTAGATTCCTAGGGAATTCCAGAGCTCCAAGATCAAATGTGCAAATGAGATCTAGTGGCATCCATTAAGTAGATTTTCTTGGTTTAGGGTGTATGTCGCGCATGCCAAACATATAGGAAAAAGTGACAAGTGGCGACAGTTTCTAAAATTGACTCAAGTGTAACTCCTAGTGCTAAAAATAGATCCCTATTTTTTAGCGATGTTTTTTTCCTTTTTCTTTTTACTTTTTTAGGAAAGGTTGCCATGCATGCATGGATAAATTGTGCAGTTCTGGAGGGAACCGGGCAATGTGCCAGTACATACATTGGGCAACAACTGAGGGAATGTTTCTACACAATTATTGAGTTGAGTGGCTCTGGCTACCTCTCATGCTCTACACAATTTCCCAGCCAAAGACAAGCTTGCAACTGGGTCTGCGCAGTTTTGGAGCCGAAGCTCACTGCTGTGCTGATCTGTGTAATTCCTAAGAGCAAGGTTCGATGCCCTCTAGTATTATGTAGTTTGACAAGGCAATGCAAGAACCAGATGCAACCTAGTCATGAGGGGTTAGCTTGTGGTTAGACAACAAAGAAAGTAAGTGAACACAAGCTGTAAAGTGAAAGATAAATTCAAATGAAAGCACAAGTACCTGAGAAATGCAAGACAATCTGCTTAGAATTAAGGAGGGAAGCTCCAAAATGAAGTGAAGGAAAAATTTTGGAGGGTGGTTGTAGCCGCTACAACATGTTGATATACATAAGGATATATGCAAGTTACATTGACAATGTTGTTTTTCCTAACATGGTTGAATCCCATTATTGATATTGGTATTACCTCAAAACGACAAAATATCAGGCTACATTAAACATATTACCAAAGTTTAAATAATGTTCACCGTAGGTGATTTTAATGTGCCACAACAAAAAACGAAATATTTTAACCACCTACTAAGGAAATAAACTGGTTCAAAATAAAATGATCTGCCACCAAATAGGCCTATCAACTACTAAGTTGTATTAGAAAAGGCTATTATCAAGCATAAAGAAGTTCATGATTTTGAATATGTGACTACATAAGGGTATTTAGCGTTGGACCCAAAAAGCGCTGGAATATCTACATCACACTGAAGGTGGCTCTTTAGATGGGCTATCTTGGCATTCATTCTTTCCAGACATCCTTGATAATGTTGTTGGGAATGCTTACTATCATTCAAAGAAACGAAGATATCATACCGCTGCTATTTTTCTTTCAGTACCCTACCCAAGAGGGTTTTTGTTTGCTAGTGTAGGGTAATGGAGTTAAGTTATTGTTTCTGTCTTTCCCGAGTGTAGTTAGGGTTAGGAACCTAGTGAGATACCTCCTCAAGGATCTTTAAGTTTGAAAAATCTTGACGGTCCACTACAACACATGACTTTAAGTGACATATTTCATCATGGATTTCAAAAGGGATGGTAGAGTGGAATTCCTATTTAGCCTCTTACGCTTGTTATTGGGCATGATTTTTTCCTTGGGAACCTTGACCTCCCCCTCCTTGGTGGTTTCATTTCCAAGGCATGCTATGTTGGGGTTGGAGATACTAAGGTTCTAGACATTGTACACCATAGGCATAGGGATAAAAACAAGGAAAAATCAAATACATACATGAATGAAAAGGTGATAGCCAAAACTGAATATGTCAACACTAAGTGGAGTTGGAGAGAAACATAAGGGAAAAAGATACACTACAAACATGATAATTCTTAAAATTGCTAACAGTACCCTGTCAGCCATGTAGTCAAAACCCAACAACTATAGTGCTCCCAATCGAAAAGAAATCAATTAACTCACAAAATAAGGAGATAACAACAAAGGTAAGGGACTTAATAATTACACTCGTATGGATGTCCCCCTTTGAATCAATTATTGATTGCAACGAGGGTAAAGTTGATGCGATGAGTCCTAGCACAAATGGCTCCAAACTTGGAGAGAAACATCCCCGCGTGTGAGCGTCCTCGTAAAGATAGCCAACGTTGATGTCTATTCCTCCTCTCCATGAATTATGTAGGTCAACTTTCCACAACCGAACATCCAAACTGTTGCTCGACCATATAGGAACCATCGCTTGACTGATAACATGCATCAATACGCTCGTAGCATAGAAAAGTAGCAAAGAACTGCCTAGGAGGGAAACTAGCTTGTCACTAACTGGCCCCTTACTGCCAATGAGAACCTCAAAATCCTACTTGCGGCGGGGGTGTTTGCAATTTCCACCATAAAATGTTATAGAAAAATCAAATTACAATCATAGCAAAATATCAATTAAACTCTTTCCATGTTAAATGACCGTTAAAAGCTCACATGTTTGTGCATGCAAGGGTTAACCATGCCACCCCTCATAAATGATCTGCATATTGGTGAGGTAATAAGATCACCCACCGACCTTTTTCCCTCCCTAAATTTCCACCCAATCAAAGAACTTATAAAATTTATTAATATCTTTGTAATAACAATTTTAATAATTGGTATCATTTCTTTTAATAATACAAAAAATGTATGGTTTGAAAGAAAAAATGATGGTCAAATTTTTTAATATTTTTACCATAATAATTGTAATAAATTTTATCATTTTCCTTTAATAATTAAGAAGTGCTATTCGAAAGGTAAGAATGATTACAAGTTAAAGTAAAAATTAAATGTCTCATCTCAATGGAATAAACAATAGCAATTACTGATAACAAGAACAACAAAAAAACAAAAGGTGCATTTAACTTTTAGATATGCGTGGCATTCATATTAAATGGTACCGACAACTAACTACTTGAGGTGTTTAGTGTGTTACTTTTAGATATATATCACATTTATATTAAATTATACCAACATCTAGTTGCTGGAAGAGTAGTTCAATGTACGGTTGTCGATATTAATAATATTCACTCATCAAGGATTCTTCTGCATCATTACAAGCTTAATCTAATTAGACATTACTGTTAATTTGAATTATAATCATTAAATTAAAATAATAATAAATAAAATAATTAACCATTTATTTAAATTAAATTTATTAATTATCAATTTCATTTAAATGAAATAATTTATTTTATTAATATTAATATTAATTTTATTTTATTTTTAATATTATTTCATCCAATAAATAAATGTTAGGTGGACTATTTAAAATAAAAAGAAATTTGGTTACTTAAAACTAATGTTCATAGATATAATCATAGTCTAATAATTTATTGTAAACAATTAATTTTGAAAATAATATCTAATAAAAACCAAAATATTATATGATTTTTATAAATTCATCACACTAAATAATGCATCACAAATATCTATAACTATCTAATACTATGTTGAGAACAACTTATTGATTGGAATAAATTAAAATAAAAGTTTTAATGCTACAACTACCTAGCTCATACAAGGTGCTACCTAGCTCATACAAGGTGTAAGAGATAAAACTTTGTACAAGCTACATGATTACTTCACACCATATCAAAGTTAGCATTATTAAAAGTTTTTAGTTAAGGCAAATGGAATCACATATACATCAGTTGCATTAATGAAAGCCATAATTGGAAGTTGGATAAAATATTACTCAAATATGAGACGTTAATGAAACCATCTCCATCCATATTGTTATTTTCTCATCTACTTATAGAAATGACCTATTTTATTTTATAATAATATAAAGCTTAAAATTAAATTATTGAAGATTTATTAGCTTTTTTTAGGAGACATACAAATTAAGAGTACCAATAAATAACTATAAGCAATATCCGCTCAATAGGAAGAAATGTCATGGAGTGAAGATGATAAGGTTGAAAAAATTATAGATATACATATGTTCAAAATATTTCAAACAAAATTGTTGGATGCATAGAGCTTAGGCGAAGAAAATAATCTGTCTTGTAAAATTTGAATAATACTAGAATCATTTTTAATTGCTTAAAAAAAAATAAGGTTATTGCTTCACCATTTTATTATATTTTATGACAAATAAGAAGGTTATTGCTTCATCATTTTATCATATTTTATGATCTTTTGTCATAGTTACAAGGTGGTGCTCAAAATCCCGAGTGAGAGTTATATGTTATTTATTGGGGCTTTTTACGGTTTGAGCATATTATCTATGATTCAAATTTCAAAATAGATAGAGCAAGAAAAAAAAGATAGAAAATACAAAATACTAATAATAAAATGGTAAAAAAATGGCATTATTGTATGCATTGAGTATTAGTGCTACATATTGTTGGCTTGATGTGCCTTGATCCAGGTTCAGCGTTAAGCAGCCAAGCAAATCCCTACACTACTAGCCCTTTTAGCCTCAAGCCGCAGAGCAGGGACTAAAATCTCACCTGAAGCAGTATGGGGGGATGCAGGAACCAAGTTTCCGCACATTGAGATAGTCATGATGTCGATCTTACACCCTAACCCCTGTCTTTGCGTAGATAGATGAGCCTTTAGGGCTTATTGATGTACTTCTTATTCCATCTTTCAGAACCTCCGCGAAGGTATCCAACTGTCCTTCGCACAACCCTAGCCGATGATTCAGGCACTTACGTGCCTCTGTAACTAGGTTACTATCTTGTTCCCCAAATTATCTTAAGTATTAGCCAACTTTACCTTGCAATTAAGATTATCCTCATGTAAACATATACTATGACTTACGTTCATGTGGTAGATGGAAACATATATTTTCGCGCATCAACTTAATATTATATCTTAAACCCAACATTCCACGTAGCATAATCGCAACATTTACAATAGAAGTAAAATAACGCTTACACAGATAGAAAGTACACAGTAAGTTCAGAATACTTCTCTTTATTGATGATTCAAATTTCCAATATAAACTCTAACTGCCCTGCACACACAACTACAGGGGTCCGCACACTTAGCTGCGCACTTCTATCCTAGGCCTCTACGCACTCAGCTGCAGAGCCTCTTCCTCCACTAATAATCTTGCTTTTAGCTCTAACAAACTTATTACATTAATGACTCATGACTACTGAATTGCCTTAGACTCTCTAAGACTCTCCTTTTTATACAATCCCATG
Source organism: Pinus tabuliformis (assembly GCA_031772625.1). Lineage (NCBI taxonomy): Eukaryota > Viridiplantae > Streptophyta > Pinopsida > Pinales > Pinaceae > Pinus > Pinus tabuliformis. The sequence continues at coordinate 1,158,566,429 of CM062811.1, forward strand.
GTCCACGGACCAAGGGCAGATCTTCCAAAACCGACACAACCTGTCTAGACTAAGGGCGGAAAACCCTCTTTGACTTTAGATATCCTTGCGCTTCGCGACCATAAAATGCGGAGACTTTACATTCTTTATGCAAAATTTTGGACCTTCTGCCCCAAAACTTGGGTTCTTAACCCCAAAATTGACCCCTAGGGGACCTATTCCCAACAAGCCCCCAACACAAACATGGTGACTCACCCTCAAGTCACTCGGCTAGCGCGGAGATCTTGTCGCAAAGACCTCCCAGCTCGACCTAGACAACTGCTACCTCAATGGTGCACTGCGTTGCTGCCTGCTTCATCTCTTCGACCAACTGCTCTATTGCTGGCCTTGCACTATTAGCCTATAGCTTCTACCGAGTCTCCTGCAGACTAGTCAACTTGCCTTCAATGGTGGTCGTGATCACGTAGGCCTCGTCCAACCAAGGCTACAAGCGAGTCTTCAGTACGAGTTCCTTGTGTTGAGATGCATCTACATGTTCTTTCAATGCCTTGGCCTCCTGCAGCTTCGTGAGTCTCTGCATGATGGCGATAATGTACGTTGTTGCTTTAACCTCATCGTAGCACTGCTGTAGTTCTTGCGCTTCTGTCTCCATCCTTTGAACATTGAGGTCTTCTTGTAGGCTGGTGAGTACCTCAAGCGACTACTCAAAAAGTGTCATGCAGTCTGTCACTGCACTTGCTACTGTTGCTAATGCATCTGTCACAGCAGTCGCGCGCTGCTCCCTGACTTCTGACGGAGTTGAAGGCTAGGCCTTCAACTACAATTTTGCAATTTTGAGGTTCAGCTCAAGCTGAACCTTTGCTAACTCTGTGCGTGCATCATGCACTCCCGCAGCAAGTTTTTGAACCCATACATCTACTGGCCCAGCCTCGGGAATGGCCAGCTCCGGGACTTTTCTGCATGCCTCATCCACAACCTTGATTATGCGTTGATTCTTATCTATTAGGTCTGTCACAAGCTGAACAACGGAGTCTCTCTACATATTCATTTAATCGTTGTTGACCTTTTTCTCGCTGATCAACTGTAAAGTGTGTTGTTTGGAGCCCCGAAGTTCTGTAATCACACCATCCTGCAAAAGGTGAAGCACCTCACTAGGAAGCACAACCAAGTTAAGTCCCACTCCCTTGAGGGTGCTGACAGTGGGCTTGTTAGTTTCAATCGCCGTTGTCAATGCTCCATCTGACAGCACTATGGCTCAGGGGTCTCTTGCACATAGCATCCCTACAACTTCTGAGGTGCCAAAGGCCAAACTGGTGGACACTGCCCTAGTTTGAATCTGGGATGCATGGATCTGCAGCTCACACAGACCCGTTTGAATAGCCCCCAATGTGTGCTGCTCGAACTATTGTAGTAGTTTCGCGGTGGTATCCTGCACTGCATCCTCTATATCATCCAGATCCCACTCTATTAGGGTGATCGGATCCAGAGATGTCTTTCTAGCCTTGGAATTCTTCTGCGGCCCTACCCTTTCTAGTCCTCTAGTGAAACAGAGTCGTCTCTGTGTCTACTCTTGCCTTCTCCGTCTATTCGTCCTCTTCTTCCTCTATTTCTAGTGAAGGCAACTTCTGACCACCATCAGAGCCGCACTCCTCTTCTCCTGCCTGCCAACCTAACTGCTGCACGGAAGCACGCTCTGCCTTAGCCTTGTTGTCGGCCTCGTTTTTCCTTTTCGCGGCTAGCTGTTCCATCTTCAGCTTGGCCTCTTCCTTCTTGCATTGTGAGGTGGATTTGCTTGGTCCCACAACCAAGTCCGAGGCAGTGTGCCACTCTACTGGCCAATGGTCAAGGACCACATCAATTGCATCATCTATTACCAAATAGGGCAAGTAGTGCCACTTTTTCTCAGGGTCCTTTCGTGCCCGTATTGGGACATGGTGGAAGTCAACCTTCAATTCCACATACTCCTGCAATCTATCAAAATTGGTAAGTAGCAACCGTGGCTTGTGGTTGATGGCCATATGCACATTCATCTACATCTAGATCCAAAAGACCTTGCTATCCTTTATCCTCTGAGGATCCTTAGTCGTCCATAGCAAAGTGTACTTTGCTACCTCTAGTAGGTCTACCGCAACTGGAGGAAATTGAATGTCTTTGGGTAGCTCCCATGCTACCAGCACTATGGACAACAAGAGCCATGCATAGTGAAATGGCTTGCTGAGATCCCGCGCCTCGCAGCAGTTCGCGAGGAACTCACTGCAGAGGTAGTGTGCCCAATTAAATTGAACTCCCTCCGTGCATTGGGCTGCCAAAGCTATGACTGGTACCGACACTTCATCTATGCGACACTTCCGCATGACCTTCCCTGCTAAGAGTTATGTCGCCACTTTGACCACAGGGTCACAGATGCTCGAAATGGCGTAATTGTGTGGCTTCTTTACCAACTTAAAATTTTCCTTCATGGTCTCCATGAGGGCATGCTTCCTAGCCTTCCCGCCAAATGCCATTGTCGGATTTTCCCCTTTGTATGGTAGCTACGTGATCCGATGGATCAACATATTAGTGATGGGTATTGACTCCTCCAGCCATAGACACCCATCGTGTACCAAGCACAACAGCTGCTTGATTACCACCATTGTGGGGGGTGCATGATTGTAATGCGACACCCATAGAAGGTTAAGCAGTCCTGCCTTATCCACACCTCTCAAACACTTCCGTGGCTCCAACACGGTTACTCCAGTGGTTTTATGGAACACGCGGTGCATGAGTTGGTCATTGCTAGATGAGGAAACCGCTCTATGTCCACTAAATCCCAATCTTCTAATTTCAAAAGGAGGACATGCCCCAAGCGTGGTCCTTCGAACACAATTTGGTTCGACAAGAGGGGTGTGTGTAGGGTGACCTTACTTTCATCAATGTCTTTGGGCACCTTGGTCTTGCCCTTGCATGGAGGAACATGCTTAGGCAAATTAGTGATGGGGTTAGACCCCTCAATTTCAACATTCTCCATTTCCACCCCAAAATCCTCATCATCCATTAGGATATCCTCAATCTCTTCTTCTTCTGGATCCAGGTTAGTCATCTTGCCCTTTTCCTGTGTGGTGGGCTTATCCTTTTGTTGGTGTCTTCTGGGAGATGCGTGCATCGGCTGCGGCATCGTGGCCTGCATGCCCTTCTTGTTCTTGGGACCCTCCTTGGTCAGGGTAGGCCTTGGTCTAGGCAACCATGGAGACTTTGGTACTTCAGTCGGTATCTCTGCAGGCGCAGCCTCTGGGGTAGCTCCTTCTGCTACCATAGTGACCTCTGGAAGAACTCCCTCGGTTGTCATTACTTCAACGTCCATGGCTATTTCTCTTAGAATAATGTCACAAATAGTTTTGCAAATAGTTTCTGGAAATCGATCGAACACTGTGCAATCAAGTAGCTCTTCGAAAAATGTGTGGTTCATGCACAACACACAACACAACCAACAATTTCTCAATATGCAAAGTGTTTTCAACTAGGTGGGCATATGTAATTTATAGGCCATTTTGAATTCAAATCTGATTGTTCCCCCCAAAAATCGATTCATTAATGCTAGACTGGCGACATATTTCCAAAGATCTTGCCCATAAATTTCAACTTAAACACCGCCCCCATTCCATTTGGCCATTTTTTTTTCATCAAATCATGAATAGTGATTTTAACGATCACTTTCCGGCTTCTCTGCTTAGTTGCTCCCTTGGTAGTGTAGCTCTCTGCATGCTGTTGTGGACTACATGACATTCCCTTGTTCTGCACAGTTCTCTCCTCGAGCAACTCTCCAACCCGGGTAGTGTAGTTTATAGTCCTGCACCTCCTTTCAGCTACCTGGAGCGTTAAGACTGTGCTTCCCTCATATGGCCACCTCGTTGTATCACCAATGTATGGCTTCAATCAACTACAATTCACCTTCCCTGGGAAGGGTTATCTATTCAATTTAACTAGCTGATCTGCTCCACCATCGGTAATCTCCTTGATGACATATGGTCCTAGCCAGTGCATCTGAAATTTCCCTAAAAATTTATCAAATTTACTGTCATATAACAAGACTAGATCATTTACCTTGAAGGTGCGTATTTTGATTTGTTGGTCATGCCATGCTTTTTCGTGCCCCTTTTGAACTTTTTGATGAAATCCAACTAGAAATCGGTCCTCCTCAAGCTTTTCTAGCTATGCGAGCCTCTCTTATAGGGCTCTGCGGTCCGCCATTCCTGTGGGTGCTGCTATGTGCAGACTAGGTACAATGTATTCCATTGGCATCATAGCTTCTATGCCATACACGAGTCTGAAAGGCGTTTGCCCAGTCAGCTTCTTGCAAGTCATTCTATAGGCCCATAGCACTGCGGGTACGCGCACATCCCAATCATTTCATTGAGAATTCCAAACCTTTGTCAGCATGCTCTCTAGTATCTTATTGAATGCTTCCATCGTCCCATTGGCCTATGGATGATAAGGCATACTTTTCTGATGATACACCTAAATTTCTTCTGTTAATGCCCTGATTGTTTCGTTAAGAAACTGCGTACCACAATCACTCATCAAGATATTTGAACAACCAAATCTTGTCAATACATATTCAAAAATAAACTTTGTTGTTTTCGCGCCTATATAGTCCTTCACCGGCTGCGCCTCCACCCATTTGGTTAAGTACTCACTCACGGTGATGATGTACCGCACACCCGTCTTCTTTCCTTGAGGTTGAATTGGACCCACAAAGTCAATCTCCTATTTATTGAATGGTTGTAACATCACCTGTGGCATCAAAGGTAGTTCATCCCTCCGTGATGGCCTGCCAGTCTTTTGACACATGTCACATGCCGTACAATATGCTTTCAATCATTATGCAAGGTTGGCCACCACAACCTAGCACGTAGAACCTTCTGCGCTATTGCTTTCCCTCCATAATGTCCTCCAGCAGCTCCTCCATGAGCCTCCATGAGAATGCTGCTTCGTTCAAAGTCAAGTACATAACGTCGCAATATTTCGTTTGACCCCATTTTGTATAAGTGCCTTGCAATGTCGGAGAAGTTTGCCGCATGCACCACTAACTCCTTCTTATAATGGCTTGTATACCCTTCTGGAGCAGTTCCCGTCGTCAGGAAATGTATGATATCTTCAAAGTGACTGTCCACAATGCGCACTGCAAAGAGCTATGTGTCAGGTAGCCCCTCCTCCAAATTAGTAGGTTCCTCTCCTGTTTCGATGTGTGACAGATGATTTGATCCTGTGTTCAGTCATCTTGGCTTCATAATAACTTCAAAGTCATATGCCTGGAACAACAACAACCATCTACAGATATTTCCCCCCAACATAGGTTTACTGACCAAGTATTTCAATGCAGAATGATCTGTATACATCTTAAAGTGTCCATCCAACAAATAGCGCCTAAACTTTTGGAGCATGTACACCTTGGCTAGTCCTTCACACTCTGTGGTGGAATAGTTATTCTTAGCCTTGGACAGCTTCCTACTTGTGAATGCTATAGGATGGTCCAATTCTCCCTCTCTAGCTAGTGTCAGCACGGCTTGTTGGGCTGTGTTATATTCTTTCCATGACTAGCCCACGTAGTTAATCGGGGGGTTAGAGGGGGGGCGAAGCCCCCTTTCGTTGCGTCGATTGTGTAGCAAGGGGGTCACAGGAGGTCTGAGGTGTACCCGTAACCCCACTTTATGGGGTCTGAGGCAGCACCCCGAAAAATTTTGGTTTTGGACCCTATGTTAGGATGGGCGGACCCACCTACGGTTTTGTGCATGTTTTTGGATGCGATGATTTTCGGTCCATGTTATTGGATGCTTTGGCATGTATAAATATGTATTATAACATTGGAAGGAACATAATGAAAAATCAAGCCGGTAGTCCCAGTTTTGTGATCTAGTGGGAAAATCTCTGTGTATATGTGTTTTATGTGTTATGCTCTCGCATTGTTTATTTTTCTGTGTTTTAGAATTCGTATGTAGGTAATTTATGTATGGGGTTAAAACCTACACAGCCCCTAGTGCAATACATGATGCGTCCACATGCACATGAAATTCCTTCTTCCAGTCCCGGAAGACTAGGGTTGGCGCAATGACCATTTTCTCTTTCAGCACATTCGAGCTCTTCTGGCATTCATCATTCCAACAAAACGTAGCATCCTTTTTCAGCAATTTCTCCATAGGCACGGTGATCTAGGCATAGCTCTTGATGAACTTCCTATAGTATCCGGTATGCCCTAGAGTTGCACACAGCTATTTCACATTCCTCGGTGCCTCTAAGTTGATGATCACCACAATCTTCGTGGGGTCTACCATCAACCCCTGTCTGCATACCACATGACCCAGTAGGATCCCAAGAGGGACACAAAATAGACACTTCTTTAGATTGAGCGTGATCTGGTATCTCCGAGAGGTATCCAGTATCAAGCACAGACTTGCCACATGGCGCTTGACCAACCCAAACACTGTCCAATCGTCGAAGTATACCTCCAAAAATTTATGAATGAAGGTTTTGAATGCTGCAATGACTACGCGCGAAAACATTGTTGGTGCATTCTTTAGCCCAAAAGGCATTACGATATACTGAAAACATCCCCATTCAGTCACGAAAGGATCATGCATGCAAGTGTCATTCAACTTCTGGAGATCCAGGCATATCCTTTTTTCTTCTTTCTGTTTCTTTTCCTAAACCACTGTCGAGCTTACCGAATCAGATTCTTCTACTGGTTCAATAATTCCTACCGTGAGCATCTTATCTAACTTAGTATGGTCCCTTTCCTTATACTTCGGATTAAGGCGGTAAGGTCTTTGTTTCACAAGTTTCGCATCCGGTTTCAAGGTGATCTTCATGACACCTAGGTCTCTTATGATTCCCTTTAGATCAGAAAACTTCATGGGGAACAAATCCTGATATTCGCGGAGGAGCTTAGCGACCTTGTCTACTGTCGCATCGTCCCAATAGTCCATAATCTTTGCAAATTTCGGTTCCGCCTCTTCCCCAATGTGGACCTGCCTAGTTTTTAGTGGTGCAGTTATGTCTGGATCCTCTATCTACGGTCCTTCAACCTTGCGGTGACCCTTAGTTTCCGGAATATTAATCTTTTGGGGATCCTCCTCCTCTTCTTTAGTGGTCACGTTATAGCATTCCAGTGCGTCGTTCAATTGGGTAGTCCAATCAGGTTGAATCAGGTCCAAAGGATCTTGCGATATCCTAAAGATCATTGTTTTACCCTCCTATAACACCGCATCAATACAGTCAAACCCATCCTCAAAGTTGAATGTCATTATAAACCCCTGGCGCAAGATGTCCCATTCTTCAGTCCCATGGCGGAGCTCTGTTTCCAAGTACCAATTCATTGGTATGACATCCAGGGAATGACAAAATAGATACACCCATTCAGGCTGGGGCTCTGCTCCATAAGCCTTAGTCCATTTGGCCAGGTGATCATGCGGATCATCCCTTCCATCATACTTATTTGTCATCCACACTTTTGGCTATCGAAAACATATTCTCATCGTCCTCCTATAGTCGTGCCAATCATCAAAATTATCCTTGTGCATACCCCACCATCTTATGGGTGTAGTACACAATACCCAGTCCAAGGCCTAGAAGCAATGCTTCTCCAACACTTCTCTCTCAAATGCATCCAAAAAGTGATCAACATCAGTTAGCCCATCATAGTGAGGCATAATGCTTACTTCTGATGACACGTAGTGCAATGAATTGGTCATCATATTACAACGCAACGTAGATACTTCATGTAGCCGGTTCTGCCAATGCTCTAATCTTTGTCTGAATCTAACGTGCATGAGCTCTTGCGGTCCCATGCAATAGGTTTGTCTGCTGTCGGATTTACCCAATCCTAGTCTCACGTCGTTATCTTGTAAATTTGGTCCAAATCATCATCACTTTCATAATCATGAATTGGTTCTGTATAGCGAGGTCCTTCTGCAAGATCCAGCGACACCACTACGCGGAGCGACTTATTTTCAAATATCATCTTTCGCTTCTTTAGGTTGATTACCCCATTCATGTCAGTGGCCCAATCGATTCTGAGGAGCGTAGGGTGGGGATTGCTATCATCCACAATTTTTATTACCTCAAAATCCACCAGTGCGCTCGCGCATTTGATGTCAACTGCTACCCCTTGCAACCTCCCCATAAGGATAATTTTCTATTGATTTTCCATCCTTAACTAGATCAGAGACCACTGGAGTGCAGGTCTTCCCATTCTTTCCCATGTTTTCTTTGGCAAAACATTCGTGTCAGACCCCAGATCTAGGATAACTTGGTCCATTTCATATTCCCCTATCTGCGCAGTGAGTGTCATCTCACGCCTAGTCCTCGCCTTATGCTTGCTAAGCTTTCTGACTATGCGTGATTCACCAGTAGCACCATCCTTGCCAGTGCATCGATTGATTAGTTCCTGTATGCCCTTCACAACCTTACTATCACGAAGCAATTTCATGCAGGTCTCCAAGAATATGGTAATCATGGATGGGTCCATTTCTTCAAATGGTTTCTCCGAACTTCCTGAGGTAGAGGCCTCAGTGAAGCTTTCCTTTGCTTCCATAAATGTTTCTTTTGTGCGCTCCAAATCAAACCCAGTCTCCTTTTCTGGTGCTTTTTGGACCCATTCACCTTTTATGATTCGAATTGGATCCATGAAGAATAATCAAAGAACCATGACTGTATCAAATTAGGACAAAACTTCGAATTCAAGAGCACAGAGTGATCAAGAAGACCTCTAAACAGTGGCAGTTGGCAGCCAGCAAGGAATGATGAGGACCTCGGTCAAAGCGCACTGACCAAGGCCCATGGAGACCACATAGGAGGTGAAACTAGCACCTAGGAATCTTGGATCGGGAAAAGGAGGCAGTTTTTGATGTGTGATTAGTGCTTCGCTGGGCAAAACCCATATAGAAGGAAAGCCCCGAAGCGCTCGGTCACATGGAAGCCGAGAAAACCATGGGGAAAGCGCTAAAGGCTAAAGGCGGGACCCGCGCTCCAAAAACTGGTAGTATTTATCGAGGGCACTCTTAGGCGGTAAGTGGAATTGAAGAAAAGTGAGTGATTCCACTTAGCACCTGACACATGGCAGGCGGAGGAGAGAGAAAATTTCCGCTCATCGTACGCTAACGATCGAGCAAGTCAACCATGTGAAATGAGCGAATGGCGTCGGATCTGGGGCCTCCAGATCTAACGGCTGAGATCACACCCGATGTGGAAATTGAATTTAATAGGGGATTAAGCTACGATGTATAAGGATTTGAGGTCTGATCTGACCGCTGAGATGGCAGATGACTCATTCCACAGTGTAACTGGAAAACCGAACTGACGAGGAAGAGCTAGCGCAGTTTGTGAGAGGACAAGTGGCCACTCCCTGTGACCCATTAATGATGACGCAGAAGACAGGGAATTCCAAGTGAATAACAGCAGGTGATACGACGGAGGAAGGAAGCAGAATTGAGCAGTCATGAGAGAGACTAGCTTTAAAGCCATGAACAGACAAAATAGAATGCACGAAGAAGAGAGAGGAAGACAAAAAATGAATATAAAGAAAAGAAGAGACAATGAAGCAAAGAGCAGAAAGATAGAGAGCCGAGCTGACCTGCAACATAAGACAACATCAAGCCATCCCTGAGAGGATCTGTCGAGGAACTGAGCACCACATTGGGCTCCTCCCATTAAAGACCAGAGAGGTCAAGAGCTGGTAAGGAAAAGAGTTTGTGCACTCTAGTGGCTTAGGGAATCCAAGAACCACCCTGCCAAGAAATTCTGTTTCAGGAGACTCAATTTGAGCTCCTCATTGTAATTCTTTGCTTTAAAGACATAATAAAAGAAGGCCACCATTGAAAGCTAGACCGGAGACGTATCCCTGGAGGATAGGGTGAACTCCTTATTAATTTTTGTGTTCTTGTTTTTGTTTACTGTGTTTCTCTACTGTTTTCTATTTCCAGTGTCTGTGTATTTTTCAATCTGATCAATCTATTGCCTAAAATAACATAGACACACACCAGCACATGAGTTTGTAATAACTTCATTCAATAATTAATTAACTGAGATCACTCAAGAGTGATTTTCAGATCAAGTGGTATCAGAGCTTTAGGATGTTAAGGTTAGACAAGCTTATGTTGGTTTCGCTATTGAATGCTAACTAGTTCAAAGCTCAAATTAGGAGAAGGAGAGTTGGTCGAAACTAATCCTGAGATTGGGAGAGTCTATCCTTGGAAGACAATGTCAGAAGAAGGCTCTATAGGGCCAGACTCTCAATTCATAGAAAGTTTCCTAGCCATAAATTCCATGGTAGAAGAAATGTATAGGGACTTTAGAAAACACAAGGGTGAAGATTCATCAGGCTCTAAACAAGACAAAGGAGAAGATGAGTCTTTCCTCCATGACCACTCAAAAGGAAAAGGGAAAGAAGAACACTTTCTCACACCTTCTAATAGCCCTGTACAAAACAAGAAGGCATCTTTGATTAAGCTAGATGTTAAATTTGATTTGCCTATATATGATGGAGAGTTGAATGTAGAAAAGTTGGACAATTGGATTAGACAAATTGATGTTTATTGCAGAGTGCAGAGTATTGATTAAAAAAAGAGCAAGATTCAGCTGGCAAGCCTATGCCTTGGAGGCACTGACTTGGTTTGGTGGGAAGGCAGGACCCAAGCTGACCTGAAGAGACATGGTAAGACCATCTCTATCTGGAGTGAATTTGTTTCTGCAATCAAAAAGCAGTTCTATCCATTGGCCTACATGCAACAAGCCATGATGAGTTGGAAAACTCTTTGACAGTTGAAAGGGAAAAGTGTGCAAGGGTACACTCAAGAATTTATAAAGAGAGCATTGATTCTAGGAATCTCATTAGACTCACCAGAGACTCTGTTGAAGTACATTGGTGGTATACACAACTACATGAGGCACACTATCCTCATGTTTAATCCCACTAGTATAGATGAGGTATCTGTACAAGCTACTCATCTAGAAGCTAGAGGAAAGAATGGAAATCCAAAAGTTGGGGGACCATCCCAACCCACTACAAGCAAGAATAAGGAGAAAAGAAAGTAGAAATGGAAAGCAAGGAATGCTAACACTGCACAAAAGAGAAAAGCTTCATGCACTCACTGTAAAAAGGATGGACATGATGATGAGCACTGTTGGATTCTGCATCTAGAGCTGAGACCTAAGAAGTTCGAGGGAAAGAAGAAGAAGACTGATGCAGCTATTCAGAAAGATTTGGGATCAGACTCAGGAGATGAAACAACTATTGCAGCCACAGGTATAAAAGGTAAGAATTCTGAAGCATCTACTAGTAATTCTGCTCAATCTATTATTGATGAAGGAAGTGAGGGAAAAATACATGAGCTTTTCCATATTCGATTTGTTTCCAAATATCAAAAGATTGATACTTTGTTTGATAGTGGCTCACAAGTAAATCTAATTTCTTAAGCAATTGTAAAGAAATTGGGATTAGCAACTACACCTCACAAGAACCATACCCATTAGGATGGTTGAATGATAAAGCACAACTGCAAGTGACTAGACAGTGCAAACTCAAGTTTTCTTTTGGGTCAACATTTGTAGATGAGGTTGAGTTAGATATAATTCCGTTGGATATATGTGGAATTGTTTTAGGAAGTCCTTACTTGTATGACAGAAAAGCTATTTTCTATAGAGCTGAGAACAAGTATCTACTTGTTAAATATGGAATCGAATACTCTGCAAGAGCTCATAAGCTCAAGAATAATTATACTCTCATAAACTGAGGGCAGATGAAACGAATGATAAATTCATGTAAACAATTCTTATTGATGGTTGTAAAGGAAAATAAACCTAATAAAAACAATGTATTTGAGGGCTGTAATGCTGAACAACAAGCTAATTTAGAAAAGGTTGTTTCAGAGTATGATATCTTGTTTCAAGAACCTAAAGGTCTGCCACCCAAAAAGGAAATAGTACATGATATTATTTTGCAGCAAGATGCTCCATTGCCTAACATTGGAATGTACAGGTTGTCTACTTTAGAGAATGCTGAAATCAAGAAGCAAGTGCAGGAGTTGCTCGAGAAAGGGTTCATCAGACCTAGCACATCACCAATCGTTTCGGTGAGAAAGAAAGATGGCTCGTGGAGATTGTGCATTGATTACTGAGCACTGAATAAGATAACAATAAAAAATCGTTATCCCCTTCCTCGCATAGTTGATTTTTTGGATCAGTTGAAAGAAGCTGCTTATTTTTCCAAGCTAGACTTGCACAGTGGATACCATCAGGTCAGAGTTGCAAAACAAGATGCATGGAAGATTGCTTTCAAAACAAAGCAGGGATTGTATGAATGGCTGGTTATGCCTTTTGGCTTAACTAATGCTCTTGCTACTTTCATGAGATTAATGAATGATGTACTCAGACCTTTCCTTGATGATTTTGTTATTGTGTATCTAGATGACATTCTGATTTTTAGCAAAATGTGGGAAGAACACTTAAAGCATGTTAAGCAGACATTAGATGTTTTGAAAAGAGAAAAACTTCATGTTAAACTCTCAAAATGTGAATTTGGTAAAACATCTCTAAATTATGTGGGTCATATAGTAGGGGGTGGTGAATTGAAGATAGATCCCTCTAAAATGGCAGTCATTGTGAACTGGCCTAAACCCAAGTCTGCTACAGAAGTGAGAAGCTTCTTAGAAGTAGAACAATATTGGAGGAAGTTCATTTCTAACTTTTCCTCAATTGCAGCTCCCTTACATGCTTTGACATGATTGAACAAGGTGTTTCAATGGGGAGGCAAACATCAAAAAGCCTTCGACACCTTGAAAGAAAAGATTAGTACAACACCTGTACTAGCACTGCTTGGTCTTCAAAGACCATTTGAGATCCAAACAGATTCCAATGACTATGCCATGGGAGTAGTGCTGACACAGCACAGTAAACCCATATGTTATCATTCTGAGACTTTTAATCCTACAGTAGTTAACTATCCTACATATGATAAAGAATTTTATGCATTAGTACAGAGTGTGAAAAAGTGGAAACATTACTTAATGGGCAAAGAGATAGTAATACATACTGATCATCAACCACTTCAATATCTACACTCCCAAATTAAGTTGCAGCAATCAAGACACTACAGATGGATGGGTTTTCTACAACAGTTTCATTTAGTCATCATATATAAAAAGGGCATACATAATAAAGTTGCAAACATGTTATCTAGACCAATTATAAATGCATCTACTATACTTAAGCATAATTCTATGTTACATGACAGCTACATTGAACAATATGCTCAAGATATAGACTTTAAAGATGTATATGCAACTTTAAGTCAAGGCAAAAGAGTAGAAGAATTGGACTATCATGTAAAGGACCGACTCTTATACCATTGTGGGAAGTTATGCATTCCACAAACCGAGAGAGTAAATATAATTAGAGAAGCACACACTTCTTTGATATCAGGTCACTTTGGGGTAAGTAAAACAGTTGCACAGCTGCAAAGATTTTATTTTTGGCCAAAAATGAATGAGACAATTTCTAGATATGTAAGAGGATGTACTATGTGTACTAAAAGCAAGCCCAACAATAGAAAACTAGGCTTGTACACTCCATTACCAAGTCCTTCTCACCCTTGGGAAAGTGTTTCCATGGATTTTGTTGGAGAACTGCCTAAATATAGGAAAGGTCATGATTATCTATATGTTGTTGTGGATAGGCTCAAAAAAATGTGTATTTCGATACCTTGTAATAAGCAAATTACAGCTGAACAAACTGCAAAACTGTTCTTTGAACATGTATGGGTTCATTTTGGATTACCAACTTCCATTGTATCTGATCGAGACACCCAATTTGTGGGGAAGTTTTGGTCAAGTCTATGGGAATTGATGGACACCAAACTGAAGAAAAGCACAGCTTTTCATCCACAAACTGATGGCCAGACAAAAGTAGTTAACAGGATAGTGTCTAGTTACTCAGAGGATATTGTAGCAAACATCCTAAGCTTTGGGATGAACATTTGTGTTATGTGCAGCATGCTTACAACAGAGAAAAACATTCTTTTACACAGAGATCTCCTTTTGAGACCTATTTTGGTTTCACACCAAGGTCTCCTTTTGATTTTGTCTTTGGTAAAGATACCATAGTTTAGGGACACAGTGATGTGGATAGGGCAACTAGGTTCATTGAAAAAATCCAGGAGATCCACCAGGTAGTACAGGAATAGCTAGAAAAGAGCCAAGCCAAATACAAGGCAAGGCATGACAAGCATCGGATGGAGCATAGTTTTCAAGTTGGTGACCAAGTCTGGCTGTACATCAACAAGGACAGGATGCAAGGTGAAGGTAAAAAGCTAAAGCTTATTAGGTATGGACCCTTCCAGATACTTGAGAAGATTGGTAAAAATGCTTTTCACCTTGATCTAGCAGCTTACATGCACATCTACTCAGTCGTAAATGCAAATTTCTTGAGATTGTTTAAACCTTCACTAATTGAGGATCCTGGAGAGCAGAGTCAGTTGCCTTCTATTGATGACCCTCTACCTGAATATCTTAAGGAATTGTAGGAGGACATAGTTCTGACAGGAAGGTGAGGACAATGCGTAGAGGAGATGTTGAGTACCTCAGAATTGGGCTCAAAGGTTTAAATCCAAGCAATGCAAAGTAGATAGAGATTGGACAAGTGAGATAGTCATACCCTCACTTAGTCGATGCTTGAAAACCAACTTTTGGTGGTCCAAAAGCTTTTTCAGTGGGAAGGCCGTTATCCGAATTGGATCCATGAAGAATAATCAAAGCACCATGACTGTATCAAATCAGGACAAAACTTTGAATTCAAAAGCACAGAGCGATCAAGAAGACCTCTGAACAGTGGCAATTGGTAGCCAGCGAGGAATGACAAGGACCTCAGTCAAAGAACGTTGACTGAGGCCCATGGAGACTGTGCAGGAGGCGAAACTAGCACCTGGGAAGCCCGGATCGGGAAAAGGAGGTAGTTTTTGATGTGCGATCTCCATGGAAGCATGGAAGCCGAGAAGCTGGTAAAACCGTGGGGAAAGCGCTAAAGGCTAAAGGTGGGACTCGCGCTCCCAAAACCGGCAGTATTTATTGGGGGCACCCTTGGGTGGTAAGCGGAATTGAAGAAAAGTGAGAGATTCCACTCAGCAACCGACATGTGGCAGGCAGAGGAGAGAGAAAACTGCTGCTCATCACGTACTAACGGTCGAACAAGTCAACTGCGCAAAATGAGCGAATGGCGTCGGATTTGGGGGCTCCAGATCTAACAGCTGAGATCGTGCCCGATGGGGAAACCGAATTTAACAGGGGATTAGGCCGTGATGTATAAGGATTTGAGGTTCGATTTGATCGCTGAGATGGTGGATGACTCATTCCACAGTGTAACTGGAAAACTGAACTGACGAGGAAGCGTTGGCGCAGTTCGCGAGAGGACAAGTGGCCAGTCCCTGTGAGCCATTGATAATAACACAGAAGACAGGGAATTCCAAGTGAACAACAGTAGGCGATCCGATGAAGGAAGGAAGCATAATCGAGCAGTCATGAGAGCGACTAGCTTTAAATCCATGAACAGATAGAACATAACACATGGAGAAGAGAGAGGAAGACAGAAAACGAAGACAGAGAAAAGAAGAGACAGTGAAGCAAAGAGCAGAAAGACAAAGAGCTGAGCTAACCTGTAGCATAAGGCAACATCTATCCATCCCTAAGAGGATATGTCGGGGAGCTGAGCACCACATTGGGCTCCTCCCATTAAAGACCAGAGAGGTCAAGAGCCGGTAAGGAAAGGAGTCTGTGCACTCTAGTGGCTTGGGGAATCCAAGAACCACCCTGTCAAGTAATTTTATTTCAGGAGACTTAGTTTGAGCTCCTCATTGTAATTCTTTTCTTTAAAGACACAACAAAAGAAGGCCACCACTAAAAGCTAGACCGAAGACGTAGCCCTGGAGGATAGGGTGAACTCCTTATTAATTGTTGTGTTCTTGTTTTTGATTACTATGTTTCTCTGCTATTTTCTATTTCTAGTGTCTGTGTATTTTTCAATCTGATCGATCCGTTGCCTAAAATGACATAGACACACACCAGCACATGAGTCTGTAATACCTTCATTCAATAATTAATTAACTGAGATCACTCAAGAGTGATTTTCAGATCAATCTACCGACTAATTGCCTTTATCTTCCCCAGTCATAGTTCTGCTTTGTAGCATAATGTTTACCTTAGGGTCTTCCTCGTGAGGCTTAGCCCTAATCATCTAGAGGTTCTGCGTTGGTTGCGCTCCCTTTTCACGAATCTTAGCAAAAAATATTGGGCAATCCTCAGTCGCATGGTCAAACTGAGTACAGTAGTGGCATGAAAATCGCGTTGAATTTAGAAAATTCCTCGCATAGTGTCCTGGGCCTCGACAATTATAAAAAATCATCTATCCTCGGCCTCTACCAGGACCTCTTCCACCTCGGCCTCGGCTGCGCCCTTGATACTCACCTCGCATTCCCCCAATGCCTTGGTCCAGAGGCTGCATTTCTGCTTGCACCCTGTATGTAGGTGTCATGTACATCATTAATTCATAACTACAACAATTGCGCTCGTCATGACCTACTAATTGACAGAAATTGCAAAAGAGCTGTTATGGTGTGTGTACGAATTTCTGCAGCAAATGGAAATTGTCGGTTGCATGTTTCCCGGCCACCTGGAATATAGTGCACCATAGCGCAGGCCTTGTACTTGGCCCTGCAGAACCTCTAGTCATAGAGGCATTGGTCCCCCTACAATAACATAGTTCGTAAAGACTGGGCAGTGATCCTTGTCATGCCCCTGAGCTTTGCATTTTAGACACCAAACTTCTTCGCGTGCCTCTAGCCGAGCTGTTCTATCCTTCTTTAGACTTTGAATTTCGAGACAAAGGTCTTGCAAATGCACATGAATCTGTTGAAACCCCATATTATCATCCTGCATTGGTGTCTCATGTAGTCTCATCATGATTTCTAGAGCTTCTGCCTGGGTCCCAATCTTCTGTCGTGATAGTGAAACCCTTAGGTGGGGCATGAACGAGGCGACGAACCATTCACGGTGCCACCCATTAGTTAGGTTTATATTGGTTTCACAGATCGTAGACTTCAATCTTTTATCCAAATCCTAGGGTGTCTCCCTAGGCTTCATCATGATATCCTTGAATCCCACAATCGACTGTGCTTGAGACTTAGGCCTATTGAATTCTCTATTTAGTGTAGCCTAGATATCTTCAAATTCGGAAGTTGGGTTATCAATAATGTACTTAAATGTACCACATTAGTGCGCAGTCCTGCAAAGCACTAACCAGCATGGATTTCTTCATCTAGTCATTCGTGATACCCTGATCTTCCCATACAGCCTTCATGATGAACAAAAACTGGTCTAGATATTCATTTCCTACACCATTGAATACAAGTAGCTTTATGAAGTTTGTCATGTTGAACAGTGGTGGAGGTGGGGGTGGTGCGGGCGATGGGGTGAGAGGTGGGGGGGAGGATGAAGGCAGTGTGGATAGATGGGATGAGGATGGAGATGGTGTAGGTATTTGTGGGAACCCTTGTATTATCAGCTGAACAACGCTCAGTGGAGAAGACTTTGCTGCTCCTTCATCGTCACTCAAAGGAGGCTCGATCAGTGGGCTATACTCAAGACCTTTTCTTCCTCCGTTCATGAAAGACTTTCTGCTTCATGTAGCTCCAAACATAAAGGTAACCGTATGACCCGCTTTTCCCACAAGAGCATCTTAATCCATGTATTTAGTGACTTCAAATACTTACCTCGCGGTCCTTTAAAGAAGTGACACTCTGCTTTGCTATAACTAAAACAAGTATCGACCGCGAACTCTGTCACAAATCCTCCTATGATTCAATTGAGCCAATGGTCAACATCGTGCAAAATCTTATCTTCAGAGGCTTCTAGTCTCCTTACTAACTCCGATGTCCAAAAAATTGGATTGTCAAGCCTCAATCTTCCTTGGTTGTCTGCCAACTTTGCGATCCACTCGTATAACTCAATTAGGAAGGAACATAAGAAGATTTCATGTATTTCTGTGTACAAATATCTATCCAACCACTATTCTTTTGTCAATCATGGATTCTTGTTTTCTTGCACCGCGAATTCGTGGATCTTTCTATCCAACTAGTTTTCGATCTATTTCTCAGTTGGATTCCAATGATATGACATCACACATCTCATTATGTAGATCCTAGTCCCAACAATGGAACCATTTGTTGGATTGATTGGGCCTTGACCTAGGTTCGACGTTAAGCAACCAAGAAAATCCCTACATTATTGGCCCTTTCGGCATCAATCTGCGGAGCGTGGACTGAAGTCTCACCCAAAGTAGTATGGGGGAATGCAGGAACGAAGTTTCCACACCCTGAGATAGTCATGATGTTGATCTTACACCCTAACCCCTATCTTCGCACAGATCGATAATCCTTTAGGGCTTATCAATGTACTTCTTCTTTCATCTTTTAGAACCTACGTGAAGGTATCTTACTGTCCTTTGTGCAACCCTAGCCGTTGATTCAGGCACTTACGCGCCTCTGTAACTAGGTTACTGTCTTGTTCCCCAAATTATCTTAAGTATTAGCCAACTTTACCATGCAATTAAGATTATCCTCACGTAAACATACATTATGACTTGCGTTCATATAGCAGATGGAAACATATATTTTCATGCATCAACTTAACATTATATCTTAAACCCAACATTCCACATAGCATAATCCCAACATTTATAACAAAAGTAAAATAACACTTACACAGATGAAAAGTACACAGCAAGTTCAAAACACTTCTCTTTATTGATGATTCAGATTTCCAATACAGATTCTAACTGCCTTGTGCACACAGTTGTAGGGGTCTGTGCACTTAGCTGCAGACTTCTACCCTAGGCCTCTGTACACTCAGCTGCAGAGCCTCTTCCTCCACTAAGAGTCTCGCTCTTAGGTCTCACAAACTTATTACATCAATGAATCATCACTATTGAACTGCCTTAGACTCTCTAAGACTCTCCTTTTTATATAATCCCATGGTCCACGAACCAAGGGTAGATGTTCCAAAACCGACACAACCTATCTAGACTAAGGGCGGAAAACCCTCTTTGACTTTAGAGATCTTTGCGCTCCACAACCACAAAATGCAGAGAATTTACATTCTTTATACAAAATTTCAGGCCTTTTGCCCCAAAACTTGGGTTCTTAACCCCAAAAATGACCCCTAGGGGACCTGTTCCCAACACATATCGTTAAGAGACACAATGGGTGTCACTTATCACAGATTGCATAATGAACATCATTTTATATAATTAGTGTTCCTCTCCATCATATTGCATTCCAATTCTGCCCATCCAATTTTGCACATTTATGATTATTATGTGGTTTGGATTTTTTCCCATTGGTTGAGGTTGAAATGATGGAATCTCCAACCTTTAATTATTATTTATTGTTCAATTTATGCATTTGGAATCAATCTTGCAATTGGATATGTATACTTGGAATTGTAATATATTATTTTTCTCTTTCTTATTTTTAATGTAGAGTGAATTTCTATATGAATTATTGAATTTTTCAACAAAATCAATGGATTATGCTTAGTTTTTGGTTTTTATTCTTCTATGAATAAGCTTGGACGAGTCTAAGGAAGCAAGGAACATTAGTAATGATAGTGTTAATAGATTGGCTACAAAATTTCTGACATTGTGAGAAAAGAAAAATTAAATAAATGCATAAGATTAGTTTTATGAGAATTTCCATGTGATTCATTTATCCTTTTCTTTGTTATTATTTCCCTTCTTTGTTTTGATTTAAAGTGTGGTTTTGTTTCCATTCTCAATGCTAATTATTTCTTTTTACATGTTTGCAACTTCCATATTTGATCACAAGTATGTTATAGCTTTGGAATCTAAGACGCACCCCTCTTCAACAATTGCTTTAGAATGTTACCTGCAACACTATAATGTTAGAGCATGAAATGTGTTCTTGGGATGAAACATCAATGAAGTTAATTGACTAGGAAAGCTTGAAAATTTTGGATGAATTGTGCATGCAAGAATATATTATTTCTACAAATGATGAAGTGCTAGCCATCTTGTTTTCTTTAGGTTCTTAGTTGAATTAGAATGATGCAAATAGAAGCAAAGTTTTCGAGTCTTAATGAGCTAAAAGAAAGTAAGATGATGAAGTTTGTTCTTAAGGTGCAAATAAAGTTAGAGCAAATTTGTATGTGAACATATCTCATTACTTAAAGTAATACTACACTAGATATGTCAACTCCCTCCATGGATTCTGGTAAGTTATTTTCGATGTTGTTTCTTTTACTTCTCACTTTTCATAATCTTTTACTACTACCACCATTCTTAACGCTAATTATTTATTTCTATATGTTTACAACTTCCATATTTGAGTTGGAAATACTAAGAGGGGTGGCTGGCGAATAATATTTCTTTCAATTGTTATATTATGCTAGTTAATATTTTTTTTCTTCAAGTTAATTTAGAACACAAGAAGTAGAACAAAAAATAACTTTATTATTGGAAATAATGAGGGCTCTAATCCTCTATTACAAATACAAGCTCCAACTTGTAATATAATTTCTTCAAATCTTCCAGGAATCAACCTAATCAATTGGAATACACTAATCCTCTTAGGCCAATCCAGGAACCAACTTGGTCAATATGAGGACACGAATTCTCTTAGGCTCCAACCTTCAAATATACTTCAAAATTTTTATCAAAACGGTTCCTAGATACTTCCTTAAAAAATGCCTTCAAAAACTATTCCAAGAATGACTTCCAAAGATGACTTCAAGATTTCTTCAATTCACTTCAAAACGTTGATTAAGGTTTCACCAAATTCTACTTTAAATCTCTTCAAAGAATACTCTAACGATTCTTTAAAAACCACTTCAAATGACACTTCAAAGGTTACTCCAAAAATATCTCTAGGGTATGTTCCAAAAATGCTTTCAGGACTGCTCCAAAAATTGCTACAAAAGCTACTCAAAGGATATTCAAGGATTACATCAAAGTTTTCTTGAAAAGGGCTTAAAAAGTATCTTCAAGCCTGCTCTAAATTTTATTTAAGTCAATTCAAAAAAATTTCTTCCAAAACCCTTCAAATTTGTTCAAAAGTGTCTCCAAGTTTGTTATAAAATGTATACTCCAAGCCTCTTTAATTATGCTCAAAGGTGTCTTCAATATTCTGCTTCAAGCCTCTTCAAGTCTACTCAATGTCCAATCCAAAATACTCAACCAAAGTATGCTTTTAAAAGTGATCCAAGTTCTGGTTCAAAAATGGGTTCAACCCTACTCAAAAACTCATCAAAGTCTTCTCAAGGAATCCATCAAAGTCTAATCCAGGAATGGTCAAAACATAGGTCTGAAAACTCTTTGTTACTTCTGTATTAGGAGGCCAAACATTTTTCCTTAGTCTAAGATATCAAATGCCATAAAGGAGGGATTTTTTTCCCTTAGGGCCATATTTCATAGGCCTCAGAGAGTGATTCTCCATAGGGTCGAAGGTCCATTCTATGTCAAGACTAGGTTATGTCTGTTCAAGAGAAGTAGACTGAAATTAGCCTTAAAGAAGTCGACCTCTTATGCTCGAAATAAGGATGAAATATGATCTCAATAATTAGATAAGTTATCCTTAAAAAATAGACCAAAGTTTGTTCCAAAAAACTGATCAGAAGACCCTTTATTAACCTTTAATATAAATCAAGTGTAGAAACCATTAAACCCTTCCTTCACGTTTCTCCTAGTTTCATGAGATATGAGCCTCTATATTTCTTCCTCAGGTCCAAGTATTCTCTGACTTTCTTTACCGAGTTAAAATAACCTAATTTTTGGTCGAATACTCTCTTATTTATAGTGGTTGAGAGGCTTGTGATGGTGCTGAATTGTCCCTATGAAAGGTTGTGAATTTTGTTGGGGTCGACATAAGAGATTGCAATTAGGTTGACCTCATATGAAGAGAATTAGATATTAAATTTTATTTCATTTGTATTGAAATTTCCATGATTATGATTTTTCTTTTATTAGTTATAAGCATCATCCAACATGATCTTAATCGTTACCTTTCTAGCAAATAGACAGTGGTTTCTGAAATAATGGACACATTTTACACTATTCAAGTGTATTCATAAAATTTAGCAAAGAAATATTTGGAACTACTGTAACCACCCTCCCACATTTACCCAATTTAATTGGTTCGTTAGGGTAAACATGTGATGAGAGGATACTATGATCTGATTAAATTCCCCATGTACAGTTAACGAAGTGGAATCGACACAACACAACCAATCTAACCTTCTATACAGGCTACACAACCTCCAAGAGCCAACCAATATTTCTAGGTGGCCAAACCCTTAGGAAATTTAACATTTTACTGACCTAGGGCCTTAGTTGCTCCCATGACATGGGCATGCATGCGACTGGGACCCTCTAGTCACTCCCACAACAAGGGTATACAAGTGAATTAGGACTTTTTCAGCTAGTTCAGAGCCAATGACCTAGATTTTGTGCCACCTTTATAGGGTCAAGACTCAGGCCACTACCGAAAAATCCATGAAACCTTCAAGAATGAAAAGTAACAATGAAATAATGATACTAATGCAAATACTTGAACAAAGACTTGACTAGACCCCTACTAGCCATGACAAGCATTTCATCAAACATGTCATAACAAAATATCTAAGCATAGGGGTCTCATACTTATCTAAGAATAACTAAGAAGCATTGATATCTTATCACATTAGCTACATTATCATCTATTAGGTCATATATTCATTGTTCATTCATTTACAAATCAAAACATGATGAGAGCCATACATCATCACTATCATAAAACATGTTCATAACCAACATATAACTAACAAAAATAACAAGGATATAACAACCGTAAAAACCACATTAAAAAGTATATTTACCCATCAAATACATGATCCAAAATGGATCTAACATAGATTTCTATGTCTATGAATTCTCCTCACAGAGGAAAAATGAAAGTCAATGGATGCTCTTGGAAATAGTCTCATTGCATAGATCTCTTCATTATGAATCTAACACAATTTGAATGGGCTAAAATGGACTTCGGATGAAGAAGTTATTGTAAAAGGAAATTTGCTCAATGTCCTTAAAAATGAGGCAATTTCTCATTAAAGGGGACTTAAGGGAAATACATGTTCCTTAGAGGAAATTTCATCGAAGGAAAAACCAAAGGAGAAGACATACCACAAGCCGAAGGATGCAGCGATATACAATTGCGATTTGTCACATCGCAATATCGCATCACACATAACCCAAGGGGAAGGACCTGTAGCATTACAAGGGGCCGATATGAGATGCACCGATATCGATGATCGGGTAGTGCAATACAAAGGGTCGTTGACATGTGATGATGTGATGTGCGATCAGCGATAGTGATATGCCAATGTGATAGGTGATCGGCGATCGGAGGAGCACAGCACCAAGACCCATACCATTGCACATTGCGATATGTGATAGGCTAATAGGGATGAGCACTTTGAGCCATCGGATCAAAAAAGGAATCAACGGTCAGGATCTGAACGGAGATCGTTGATCGGGGAAGCTTAAGGGCTGCGGACCATGGAAGTAGTGACTGTTGATAAGCGATATAGCAATAATGCCAATAGACGATGAGGTGCCAATTGGAGTGATCGGAGATCGGTAAATCGGATCGCGATAATGCAAAGGGGCTGATGCACCATGCGACATGCGATTGTGATGGGAGAACTTGATGACATTATAGTATCGAGTTTATTGTTCCTTGAGATCCGGATTAATCTGTTTTGCCATGAATTTCCTATGCATTGGTTATTATGTTCCATTTTCGGGAATTTTCCCAAAGAAAGGCCGCCTGTGTATTTTCTTTGCAATGGCTCCCATTCACCTGTGCCATGCTGTAAGCGGGTGTTTTGTAACAGGAATGCATTATAGAAGATGTAGAGCCATAGAGCCAGTGAGTCAGAGGGCCAGATGTAGAGCCACAGAGCTAGAGAGCTGGTGGGCTAGATGTAGAGCCACAGAGCCAAAGAGCCAGAGGGCCAGTTGAAGAGACGCAGAGCCACAGAGAAATGATGAAACAAAACGTGTCATGAAAGCACTAATTAGAACGTAGAAGAGAAGGAGAAGAGATGGACAGAATGGTCCAACACATAGGAATGCGTTTTTGGGAACCAAAGAGGTTTTGGTAACTATCCAAGGGGTCTAGAGGTAGGATTCTGGTGGACTCGAGGAGTTCGAGCCATCGGAGGGATAAATCCCATTATTTTTTAGAGACTCGGGAGAGCTCACACAATGGAAATAATCTGAGCTAGTAAGAGGAGAACAGAGAGAAGCCACTAGAGGTTGGAGGCAAATATTCTCCTTACAAAGAGCCCAGAGTTAGAGCTAGAGCGAGAACCAGAGCCAAGAGCTAGAGCGAGAGCGAGAGCCAAGAGTGAGAGCCAGAGTGAGAGGCAGAGTCAAGAGCCAGAGCCAGAACGAGAGTCAAGAGACAGAGTGAAAGTGAGAGCTAGAGCCAGAGCTAGATCCAGAGCTGAGAGCCAGAGCCAGAGCCACAACCGAGAGCCATAGCCAAGAGCCAAGAGCCAGAGAGCCAAACGGCCAGGGATAAGAATGGTATTCTAAGCCCAATGGTTCAGTCGTAACCTATTGGAGTTGAGTGTGGAACTTGTAAAGGAATTAAGCCATAATCCCAAAGAGCCTAATCAAGTTGATTAGAGCTCAAGGAGACATAGCCCAAGATATCAGGGTGAACTCCATATTATATTGTTGTCTTTATGGTTTGTTGATTTGCTGCATATTGCTATTATGTTTGTTCATATATATCAGATTAAGCAAATAAACTTAAGGCAATTAAACAGTTAAAGGCAAACACAAGCATACATCTATTTCAAGTTATTCATTCTGCAAATTGTCAATCATAAGCATAGATCTAGGGAATATATATAAGCTTTGGAGTGGGAGAGGTTCTTGTAAGCTAATAAGAAGCCTTTAGTGCCCCATTTCAAATCAGGTGGTATCAGAGCATCAGGTCGGTTAACCCCACCTTAAAATAAGGTGGTATCAGAGCATTAGGTTGATTAACCCCACCCTCAAAGAAGGTGGTATCAGAGCTGGTCATATCAGAGCATGAGGTTAATTAACCCCACCTTCAAAAATTTTTATATCAGAGCTAGTTATATCAGAGTAAGTTATACTAGAGCAGGTTGTATCATGATGCAAGTGGTATCAGATCAGAATGCTTGATTGACAGAGTAATCTATTTTCTTGTTTAACTTGAAAGGTGTTCAAACAGTAGCAAGGATTTTGCTATTTGATTTTTTGTAAACTGATTATTGTTTGAGTTTGCAAAGGTGAAGGGAAAGATATTGATAAGCTAAGTCCAAGAGACGAAAAGAAGGAAGAAGGGCTGAAGGAATTCTTCCTATCCCAAAGGACCTCAGAGAAATCCTTGAAGCACAAGATGTTTTTTGTGAAAGGTTGCTTGAATAAGCTCTTTTTTAATCTTGTTAGAAGTTCTTTTGTTCATTTTGATAATGACAACTTCTACAAGTGAGTCCTAAAATCCTTCCTTCATCACAATATTCTTTGATGAAGACATGAAGCAAGACTTATTCACCATGATGGATATGGTGAGAGAAATGTATGAGGAGGGAAGGAAGAGCATCATACTTAGAGAGTAGTTGAATTCCATGAAGGAAGAGAAGTAGTTGCTTTCTGACAAATTGCAGGAAATGGAGAGGCAACTTCATATTGCAAAGATGAATTTGAAAGGGATGCATGAGTTGGAGACATAACTCCTTGTTACCAAAGAGGCCTTAGGCAAGTATCAACTTGAAGAAGAGGCAAATAATTCTAGTTTGTCTTCAATTTCCTCTAAGAATGTTTATATTGGTTTTTTTGAAAAACATACCAGAGGCATAGGTTCCAAGTTAATGTCCAAGATGGGCTATGAAGGAAAAGGCTTGGGCAAACATGCACAAGGTATTGTTGAGCCAATAATAGTTGAGGAAAGGCCTAAGTATTTGGGTCTTAGCTATGGACAGTCTTATGGAGAAAATTCCAAAGCTGCCATGAAGACAATTGAAACAGTTCCAAGGAGGAGTTTCATTTCATGTCTTCTACCTCAAGAGTGTAAAGATTGTATTCATGTGGAATGCAATAGCTTGAAACATCACTTTCAGGAAGAAGGTGTTCACAAACATACACTTGAACCAGAGAGTTGTGGAAACTCTAAAATCCTTGAAGAGATTGATGGTGTTCCAAAGGAAGCCACTTCTTCATTTGATTCACCTCCTCATGAAGGTAATAAAGGTGAAAAAGAAAGGTATAAATATGGTTCTAATCATATTCCTTGTGACTATGTTAAGCATGATAAATTTCCATATAAGCATTGGAAAAGCATTGCATGTTCCTTTTGTGGTTTGGATAACCATAATGTTGTTAGCTATTGGAAGAAGATGGCCACATGCAGGAAACTTTGGAAGGAAAGGAAGCAAGAAGCCAAAGGTCCACTGGACAAGGAAAATCATGATGTCAAGAGGATGCACATGTGTTGCACTTACTACCATAAGCAAGGACATATTGCTTCAAAATGTTGGACTCTGAATCCAACAATGCTTCCATGAAACTTGAAGAAAGTGGAAAAAGAGAATGACAAGAATGGAAAGGAAGTTTCCATGAATGATGTGTTTCAGGATGATTCACATGTTGGTGCTGATGTTGGGTTGTGTTATATTCTTTCCACGACTAGCCCATGTAGTTAATCGAGGGGTTAGAGTGGGGGTCACAGGGGGCTTTGAGGGGTACCCGTAACCCCACTCTATGGTTTTGTGCATGATTTTCGCACATGGTTTTGGACACGATGGTTTTCGGTCCATGGTTTTGGACGTGATGGTTTTTCGGTCCATGGTATTAGATGCTTCGGCATGTATAAATATGTATTGTAACATTGAAAGGAAAATAATGAAAAATCAAGTTGGTAGTCCTGGTTTTGGAATCCAGGGGAAAATCTCTGTGTATATGTGTTTTTGTGTTATGCTCTTGCATTGCTTATTTTCTATGTTTTAGAATTCGTATGCAGGTAATTTTTGTACGGGGTTAAAACCTACATTTAGTATCAGATCTGTTTTGGCTTCAAGGGGATGCCTTTGTTGATGAGGGGTTTTGCTCGAGCCTGTGGTAGACCCTGTTCAGTGGGAGATTTGCGAGATCGATTCTGTTGGTGAAAGAAGATGGCGAGCAGTGGAAAGATAGAGATCGAGAAATTTAATGGTCAGAGTTTTGAGTTGTGGAAACTCAAGATGGAGGATCTGTTGGTGGATAAAGATTAGTGGATTGCGGTAGATCTAGGTACTAAACCAACAGGAGTGTCTGATGAAGAATGGAAGAAGTTGGGTCAGAAGGCAAAGAGCACAATATGATTGTGTGTCTCAGATTCAGTATTGCTGAATGTATCAGGGGAAGCTACGACAAAGGCTTTGTGGGACAAGTTAAGGACTTTGTACCAATCTAAGTCTCTCGTGAATAAATTGTTCCTATGGAAAAAGTTGTATAACCTGAGGATGAAACATGGAGACTCGGTGACAGAACATCTAAATGCATTTAATACTATGGTAAGTTAGTTATTATCTGTTGATATTAAAATTTTAAATGAAGATAAGTGCATCAGTTTGTTGTGTTCTCTACCAGATTCGTGGGATAGTCTAGTTATTGCAATAAGTAGTAATGCAACTGCCTTGAAGTTTGATGAAATAGTCTCATACTTGCTAACGGAGGAGATGGGATAGATAAATATGGAGAGCCAGAATGGTGATGCCTTGATTGTATGAGGATAGTCCCAGAATAGAAACAAAAATAAGTCATCGAGTGGGAGATCTAAATCTAGAGGGAGATCTAAATTTCCAGGAAAACCTATAAAGGTGGTGTGCTGGAAATGCAGAAAGGAAGGGCACTACATAGGACTGTAAATCTAAAGCTCCTGAAAAAGGAAAGGGATCTGATGATGCTCCTTCTATAGAGGTGAAAACCACCTCAGATGAAGGTGGGGATGTGTACTTTGCTTCTTCAAGTACACATGTAGATCACGAGGCATGGTTGATTGACTCAGGTGCATCCTTTCACTTCACTTCCCATAGAAAGTGGTTCTGCGAGTATGAGAAATATGATGGTGGTGATGTCTTCTTGGGGGATGACAAGAAGGCTAGAATCATTGGTCGTGGAAAAGTAAAGTTGAAGCTGCAAGGTGGAAGGGTTAGAACACTTTCGGGTGTTCTGCATATTCCTACATTAGCCAGAAATGTGATTTCTGTTAGCAAGCTGGATGATGCAAGTGTAAAAACAGTGTTCGAGAAGGATACCTGCAAGATGGTTTGGGGAGCACTAGTATTTCCTATTCCATTTTGGCCCACATGTTTGGTCCAATCAACACCCTGTTCACTGGATCAATCCAACGGATGGGAGTATTACAACTCTACCCATACAATTCCTCCAATGGGCTCATCCTCAAAGTTTCCTAATACCCATCGTTGTAAGCGAACTCAACTAGTGGAAGATAATCTTCCCACTTTCGATGCTGATGCATCATATACATCCTCAACATGTCCTCCAATATCCTGTTGACCCTCTTTGTCTGTCCATATGTCTGTGAATGATAAGTTGTGCTGAAGGCCAACTCTATACCCAAACTTGCAAATAACTCTTTCCAGAATTAAGAAGTGAACTTGGCATCCCTATTTGATATGATCTTCTTTAGTACACAATGCAACCTCACTATATCCCTGATGAATACCTATGCTACATCATTAGTTGAATATGCATACTTCACTAGAATGAATTGCGCTACCTTAGTTAACCTGTCCACAACAACCATGATGTTGTAACAACCACGGTTGAAAATTAATTTAAAAAGATATAAGACCAAGGTTATGGGACACATATTCCAAGATGAATGGTGGGAAAAACATCCTAATGGGTGTTCATTTAGTTTATTATGGCTAAGGAAATTGGAAAAGGTAATATCAAAGGCTTTGGAAAGGCAAAGTGACATTAATTGGCATTTTATTTATGAAAATATTGGAAAATAGGAGAAAAAGAAGGTGAAAGGTCACAGGTTGCATGTGAGGAGGAAATTAAGTCAAATGATGGAAATTGAAGAAAATAGAGGCTTCAATGATAAAAAGGCTTCCGAGAATCAGTTGGTATTTTTTTATTTTTTATTTTTTATTTTCAGTTTAGACAAGTTTGTCAGTTCAGTTTTGCATCCCTCTCTCTATTCTCTATCTCTCATACTCTTGGACACAGTTTTATTGAATCACTCTTGGAAGAGTGCAACATACTTGGAGTTTTGGAGAAAGAAGGCAAACAAAGAGTAGGAAAGCACAAGAGGAGATCGGGATCAACAACTACAACAATTTTTGCTTGTGGGTACTGAGTTTCATGTATGATTTCCTTGCTAGTTTTGGCATGCATGGCATATGCATGTGGTTTATTGGTTATGATCTATTAGTGGCATGGAGGAATGAATAGATTGAAGGTGGATTTTATTAGCCTTTCCATTTCCTGGATAACCATGGTGTTGTGGGTTTCTTTCCTTTTTTTTTTCTTTTTTTTTTAGTTGGTTCTCATATTCCTTTGGTTATGGGTTGAGTTATTAGTTCCTGGAGCCCTAGTTGGAAAACTACTTTGGAGCCCTATAACAACTTGGGAAGAGTTAATAGTACTAGAGTCTTGGTTGGAAAAATGATTTGCAGCCCTTGGTGAGTTGAGTTACTAGTCCTAGAGCCTTGGTTATAACATCCTTTAGAGACCTTGTTTGTTTGAGTTACTAGTTCTAGAACCTTGGTTGGAACAAATTCTTTGGAGCCCTAGTCATCTTGGGTGGAGGCCAATCTAGTGATGGTTAGTGATGTTCGATTGTGAGTTGGAACCATTGGCTGAGGGTTGAGGTGGTTTGGCCTTTGGAAGCCCTAGTTTGATTTTGTTGGATGTGTTGCATGAGATCCCACATTCATGCTTAGAATATGAGACAGGGGTGACAGGCTGAAAGAGAGATTTGGTTCAACCTAGGCTATGGTCGGGTGATTCATGGAAGTCCAGACCTGGTTGCATTTTTAATATGTTAATAAGAGTTTCTTTCCTATTGTATTTGATGTGTAAATATAATTGTTTATATGTGGTTTTTATGGTTGTTATATCCTTGTTATTTCTATTGGTTATATGATGGTTATGAGCATGTTTTATGACAATGATGATGTATGGCTCTCATCATCTTTTGATTTGTAAATTAGTGAAAAATGAATATATGACCCCTATGTTCAAATCTATTTGTATGACCTGTAGAATGCATATTTGTGACATGTTTGACAAAATGGTTGTCATGGCTAGTAGGGGTCCAGCAAGTATTTGCATTAGTATAATTGTTTCACTGTTACTTTTCATTCTTGAAGGTTTGTAGTGGCCCGAGTCTTGGCCCTAAAAATGTGGCATATAATTGGGGGTCACTGGCTCTGAACTAGGTGAAAAAGTCTCTAGTCGCTTGCATGCCCACGCTGTGGGAGCAACTGGAGGGTCCCAGTGGAATGCGTGCCCATGTCATGGGAGAGATTGAGGCCCTAGTTCAATAAAATGTTAAGTTTCGTCAAGGGTTGATCACTTGGAAAGGTTGGTTGGCTCTAGCAGGTTTTGTAGCCTGTGTAGAAGGTCAAATTGGTTATGTTGTGTCAGTTCCACTTCCTTAACTATACATCAGGAGTTGAATAAGATCATAGTAGCCTCTCGTCACATGTTTAATCTAGTGGACCAGTTACCTTAGGTAAATGTGGTAGGAGGGTGGTATCATAATGGTATCATAGCATTGTTCAACACTTGGACTAGATGAGTGGAAGGAGTTTGTCATGCATGTATGCAGGTTGTATATGTGCTTATTATGTATGCATGGTAGTGGTCATTGTTACTGTTTATTTTCCATGTAGGAGTTGATGATGTTTTTGTTGGGATGCTTTAGTCATAAATGCATGTCAGTTGTATATGCAATTTTTATGCATGTTAGTGTCTATATGTTGTTATGCACACATTGTCATGGTTATAGTTATGCATGTATAATAGGTCAAACATGCATTGTGAGGTCATTTTATGTAGTTTGTGTCATCATGATGTTGTTGGTTGTTATGATGCTAATGTGTTATCTAAGATAGAGTAGGAGATGCAGATCAACAAAGTGAGGTTGCAACACTAGTCTTCAGGGTAAGAGAAAATCCTCATATAGGTTTGTATGTTTGGCATGCATGTATGTGATTAATGGTTGTTATAAGAATTAGGGTTACTTATATACTTGTCATTTTATTGTTGTTATGGTTACATGTACGATATATGTTATTTAATGAGTGTAATCATATGTATATGCGTCGGTTAGTCATGAAGGATAATAACTTGTTGTTATATGCATTCTGGTCACATGCATGATCATTATGGTCATTGCAATTAAGATCTTGATGTTATATGTATCGTCCTAATTTGGATTGACCTATGCAGATGGCTAGTGTTATGACATCTAGGTATGAGTTGACCTATTTGTGATATTGTGTTGTATTAATCTAGACTAACTATGTTAGGCCCCTATATTACTAGTTTAACCCCTTATTGTTATTAGTACAACCCACTTATTATATTGATGTACCCATGTAGTGCCCATATTGTTAGTATTGTTCCCCATAGAAGCCCACTATTGTTATTATTGTGCCCTTACATTATTATTGTTATGTCGGCTCTAATTATGTTATGACCCCTTAGACTCCTATATATAGAAAGGAGGTTTTTTCATTTGTATCATCCAAGAATTGCTAATTTATGTAATGTAAAGGAGGTTGCCCCCTCGAAGAGGCTAAATTCTAAGGCGTGGATCTCTCTTTTCTATCTTTTTGTGAGCTGGTTTCATAACATTTAGTATCAGAGGTTTGGATTCTAGGGTTTCGCTTCTCCAAACAGGTCATCGTGGAATTTTAGCTATAACTTTTTTTCTGTGATGGTTCAGAAGTTAAAAAAAAAACGTATTTGAGAAGAAATCGCGCTGAATCTCGGATCCAAATTTTAGAGCTTTTCGCGCTATATTTGCGGAGATATGATCTGAGGAAGTTGGTCTTTTTGAAGACTCCTGAATTACATTCCAAATAGGTAACCTGGGGAAAATCGTCATAACTTTCTCTCTGAGCATCGGATTTAAATTTCATAAGAAGGTACAGAAATAAGACAGACTGTAGTTTCTTGTATATGTTTTTTAGAGCCAAAGGTCAAAACAGTGACTCGTGGCATGTCTTACAAGTTCGCTCTACTAAACTAGTCTATAATCAGGTCACTGTGGGAGATTTTCCATAACTTTTTCTTGGAGAATCCAATTTGGATTATACTAGTGGCATTGGAAAGAGGACACAGAGGGCTACTACAGATTGCAATTTCAAAACTTAAATATCTGAAAGTACAGAGTTACAGTCATTTCAAGATTGAGCTCGTAAAATCAAGAAAAAGCAAGATGAGGAAGTTTGATGGCAAGGATCCGATAAATTGGATACTTCAGATAGACCAATATTTTGATCTACATGGTGTACCACTGTTACAAAAGGTATGTATTGCATCTTCATATTTAGAACCAGATCAATTTTTATGGTATGAATGGATTTGTTCTCATAAACAACTTGTTACGTGGTCAATTGTCACAGAGGAAATGATAGCACATTATGAGGATACAAAGAGCAACACCTTCTTTAAAGCAACACCACAACAATTAGAAAGAGTAAAAGGGCTTTGTGACATAGTGGAAAGCAAAATTATGGAAACCAAGAAGCATACCCCTCACAACTATAAAGATGGAAGTGTTGTTTCTCCTAGCCTTCCACAACCTACAAGGGTTACACCACAACAATTGGAAGAAAAAAGAGAAAAAGGGCTTTGTTACAATTGTGATAGCAAATGCACTAAAGGTCATAAGTGTGCTGAGAAGAAATTATTTTACATAGAATATGAAGAGGAGGAAGAAAAGGATCAAGAAACATCAAAAGAAGAAGATATACACTAGGTTCCCACCCCAGAGAAAGAAGAAATGAATCAGACCATATCTTGTAAAGCATTGGCAAGAATTACCGCTCCTCAAACTCTCAAGATATAAGGAAATATCAAGAAGAAAAAGGTGCAAGAAGTGAAAGATCACATCAAGAAAGAAGAAATGAATCCAACCATATCTTGTAATTCATTGTTCGAAATTACCACTCCTCAAATTATCAAGATAGAAGCACATATCAAGAAGAAAAATGTTCAAGAAGTGAAAGATCACATCGAGCATCAAGAAATGAATCCAACCATATCTTGTAATGGATTGGAAGAAATTACCACTCCTCAAACTCTAGAGATAGAAGGACATATCAAGAAGAAAAAGGTTCAAGCAGTGAAAGATCACATCGAGCATCAACAACAAGTTCCCCAATTTTTAAAGGATAACGCCACTTCGGTGAAAAATCAAACGAAACAACAGGTAGATCAACATCGTAGTGAAAAATGTTTTGATGTAGGTGATTGGGTATTTTTACTGCTACATCTCAAGCAAGCTATTTATGAGAAGGAAATGTTGGCAATACTACATGCACTTAAAAAATGGCGACCTTACCGAATGGGAAGACTCTTCAAGGTTGAGGATGTGGAAGCATTGTTTTGTGCTATTTCTATTATCCAACCATATTGGATAAATGAAGCAAGGGATGAATGGAAGAAGGACGAAGAATTACGGCCACTTATTCAAAAGTTGCAAAAGATCCCAATTCAAACAATATTGCTAGAAATTGAAGAGGAAGGAAAAATCATATTGGAACTTGGAGCAGTCACAGAAACAAGAACCCGATAGCTACGAAATCGATCAATTTCAGAGTATCTCATCAAGTGGAAGAAATTACCCGCTGAAGATTCCACATGGGAGGACCAGAATTTTATATAGAAGCATCAAGAACTACTCAAGCATTGAGGTCAACGATTTTTTAAGGAGAGGGGCATGTTAGGCCCCTATACTACTAGTGTAACCCCTTATTGTTATTAGTACAACCCACTTATTATATTGATGTACCCATGTAGTGCCTATATTGTTAGTATTGTGCCCCATAGAAGCCCACTATTGTTATTATTGTGCCCTTACATTATTATTGTTATGTCGGGTCTGATTATGTTATGACCCCTTAGACTCCTATATATAGAAAGGAGGTTTTTTCATTTGTATCATCCAAGAATTGCTCATTTATGTAATGTAAAGGAAGTTGCCCCTTGAAGAGGCTTAATTCTAAGGTGTGGATCTCTCTTTTCTATCTTTTTGTGAGCTGGTTTCATAACAAACTATGCATATGTCACTGTTATGCATGAGTGACAATTGTTTATGAGTTTATGATGTCAGCATTATAGCTAATTACTGTTATGGATATCATTATCTTATTTATGTTTGAGTTGATATGTTGTGAAGTTATATCATGGTAATATAGATTGATTGTGGAGATAAAATAGCCTCTCATGAGATATATTAAGGTATGAGTTTTCTTATGTCGTCTACTTGGTGCTTGAATGTTTGATTATGTCATCTATTTGGTGTTTGACTGTTTGGTTTCTATTATGTCATCTACCCGTTGTTTGAATTTTTTATTAGTAGCATGATATAAGTTTGTATCTATATGATTACATGAAGAAATGATCTTCTTTTAAGATTATCGTGCTAACACAATATGTGTTGAGAAAGTTGATATGTACGTGAGTGGAAGAGGGTGCTAGTTGTAGTATTGTGATTAATGACTATGAGTTGATTGGTGATTATGACATGGTTGTTAGAATTGGTAAAGGTTGATTTCAAATTAATAGATATGTTGTCTTGATCTTTGGAATGTGTGACTGACATATGTGAGCAATTGCAGGGAAACATGCCTTGTATTAATGTGACAAGGTAATTGATTTGTTTATATAACTAATAGTTGGTTGATGTGACAGTACATAATAAGACTCAATTGTGGCAACATGCTTGGCACAACAAGGTAATATAACTAGTATATAATTATGTTTACTTATGCACTGATAGTTGTGTGCAAATGGTAGTATG
Source organism: Pinus tabuliformis (assembly GCA_031772625.1). Lineage (NCBI taxonomy): Eukaryota > Viridiplantae > Streptophyta > Pinopsida > Pinales > Pinaceae > Pinus > Pinus tabuliformis. The sequence continues at coordinate 1,158,601,560 of CM062811.1, forward strand.
ATGCAGGGGATTGCATGGCAAAAATAACTGCCATGCAATATTGAAGAAGGCTTAGGTTGAATTTCCCTTAGAGGCATTGGGAACCCATGGGGTTGAGTCATGGTGTTTGTTTGGAGTTTTGTGCCTTCGGTATTTTGTGACTTTTTTTAGCTTGATTTATGAGTTCTGATTGTGTTTGGTGAAAGGCCTTGCCACTTTGTTTGTGGTGTCATGTTGCTATTAGGTTTCATGGTCTTCTTCTTGTTTGTTTATTGTCCTTTCCTTAATGTTCTGAGGTTATTGGGTTGTTGGGAAGAGGAAGTTAATGGAGCTCGGGGAGAGCTGTGTGGTACTCGAAAGATGATGTAAAGCATGAATGAAGCTCAATGCATGTATAAGGGTAGTTGAAGTAAATAGTATGACATCTAGTTGGATTGGTTGGGTCCATTGGTGTAAATGGATAATGGTAGTACGGTCATGAGAAAGGTGACAGAAAAGGCAAAGAACTGGATTTGAGGCATCAGATGCCTTAGCTATGTTGGGAACGGTTTTTCTAGTTATTGTGAATGCGTGCACAGATAAATGGAGTTATGTTAACCTTAACCTTATGATAAATGGTAATTATGTTGTGATCATGATTATGTTGATGTCTATATATGTCTATATATGTATGTATGCAATTGTCTGACAGGGTCATCAAAGATCATGATTGTTTTAAGCTAATGTTTATATATAACAATGTATGTATGTATCTATGTCACTATCTGACATGGTTGTTGGGGATCATTCTTGTGGAGGAATGATTGCTTATGCAAGTGAATGACATGAAGAGGTTCATAGCTATAAGGAATCAAGTGGGAAGAGTAGCCTTGACAAATTTATGAGGTCAGTATCATGTGGATATGAGTTCATATTATTTGTTTATATCATGCCTATGTTTACATTATGGACAAGTAATGCTGAGAGATACATCAATAGAATGAAAGTAGCATGATCCACGACATGCTAGGATAAGAATGGATGGAAGAGAGACACTGGAAGCAAGGTTGTTTGGTAGAGAGAGTGTGGTTTTGGATGTGTAGTTCTATTGTTGTGTATATGCTGTGCATATTGTATATTCAGTGATTGTACCTATGGTGTTGTGTGTTTATTATATATATGGTTTTGTGTGCATATTGGAAATGCAGTGTTGGGTATATATGGTGCTATGTACATGTTGGATATGCGGTGTTGTGTACATATTGTATTGTACATGTGATGGATATGTGATGTTGTGTGCACATGGTGTTGGGCACATGTTGGATATGTGATGTTGTGTACATATGGTGCTATGTACATGTTGTATATGCAGTGCTATGTACATATGGTATTGTGTGCATGTTGTACATGTGGTGATATGTACATATGGTGTTGTGTGCATGATTGTACATGTAGTGTTGTGTGCATGTGGTGTTGTGTACATGTTGTACATGTGGTGATGTGTGCAGGTGGTGTTATGTACACGTCATTCATGTGGCATTGTGTACATGTCATGCATATGGTGTTGTGTACATGTGGTATTGTGTACACATTTTATAGGTGATGCAATGTACATGTGGCATTACGTATATGTTGTGTAGGTGGTGTTGCGTACATGTAATGATGTGCACATGTTGTGCAGATGGTGCTGTGTATAGGTGGTACTATGTACATGTTGTACAAATGGTACTGGTATACATGTGGTATTGTGTGCATGTCATACATGTAGTGTTGCGGGCATGTAGTACTATGTATGTGAATTGTATAGTCATGGTATCATGACATGTGTATTATTTGTGATGTACTTTGTGTATGTATATGTATTGTGTTGTACACCATATGTAGGTGTATGTGTTGTGTTGTACACTGGGTGTAGGTGTATGTTCTATGTTATGTGCCAGCTATGAGTGTATGTATTGTGTGGTGTTGTACGTTGTGTGTGGATGTACATGTTGTGATGTACACTGTGTTTATGTACACATGATTAAAGAGAAGCAAAGGCACTAGGCTCTTGCCAGGTGTGGAAACCGATCCGAGGCGTGTACATAAAGAACAAAGGAAGAAGTAAGGACTAGTGAAGGATAAGGGTCGGTATTTTATTTCAGTCTTATTATGCATGTGATCTATGATTCTGAATTATGATGGTTACATGTGATTTATGATTATTTCATGTGATTCATGATTTTAATTTACGATGGTTGAATTTTGAGCTAATTGGATGTGTTATGTTTATTCATGATGATTTGATCAAACAATTAGTTTGACTTATTGTGGCAGGAAGTAAAAAAAGTTGCAAGTTTACCTTATTGACAAGCTACCAAAGAGGTATGATTTGAAGTTATTTTAGTTTATTTTGAATCTAATGGAAATTATGTGTTTGGTATAGGAAAGCATGCAATTCTTGGTTTGGGATGGTTGAAACTAACTGCAATAATTAGCAGCATTAGTGAAAGGAATTAGAATAGGAAATAATACATTGGTAATGCACTCTAGGAGTAGGGCCATTGTGGCATGATGGTAACCAGTAGTGTCTATTGATTGCCATGAGCATGCTATGACCGATATTCTGGTTTTGATACAAGGATATGCCTTGGTTTTTGGACCTTCCCATGTGAGGAAAGCTTTCAAAGGAGGGGTCGCCTGAGGGATTGTGTAGTAGAGAAGGGGATGTGCACACAACTTGGAAGGTGTGTGACTGCATGGAAGGGGCTGACCGGATTGCCTGAGGGACTGTGTAGCAAAGAAGGGAAGGTTGAAGATGGATTTGTTTTGTTCATTAACATTGCCAGATGGAATTAGATGCACATTGGGAGTGTGCCCTGGAATAATGAGTCGGTAACTGTTCACTAAGAGGATAGAGGCGTAGGATTGTAACACTGAACATTGGATGTAGTTTGAATTTGGTAGTGGATTTTGGACTTCATGGGAAGGAGGTGAATCTTGGTACTAATTTTGAGGGTGGAGGTGTGATCCTCTGGATTCCCTTGTTGTGGATGTAGGCATCATATCCTTTTATTTTCTGGTTAGAGAAAATGTACATATGTGTATATCATTGTAAATATTGTATCGAGCTATATTTATAAAGCTCCATAGAAAATATGATTATTTGTTGGTTGAAGAAAATGTTCTTGAGTATGTCTGTGGTTTTTATTGTAAATATCATAATGAGATGTGTTATAAAGATCCATGGGAAGTATGATATATATATATATATTTTGTTTCCAGTCATTGTTGGTTTATAGGTCTCATTGAACACCGAGGATGATGTTCCCCCAAGGGAAGGGTTTTGTAACAACCCCGATTAAAACTTCATGTAAAACAATATAAGACCAAGGTCATGGGACACGTAGTCCAAGCTGAATGGTGGAAAAAAATCATAATGGGTGTTCAATTGGTTTATTATGGATAAGGAAATTTGCAAAGGAAATGGAAAAGGCTTTGGAAAGGAAAAGTGGCATTAATTGGCATTTTATTTAGGAAAATAATGGAAAATAGGAGAAAAGGAAGTTGAAAGGTCACAAGTTGCATGTGAGGAGGAAATGAAGGAAAATAATGGAAATTGAAGAAAATAGAGGCCTCAATGATAAAAAGGCTTCTGAGGACCAGTTGGTAGTTTTTTCAGTTCATATTTTAGAGTTCTCTGTCTATTCTCTCTCTCTCTCACATTCTCTTGGACACTTAGAGTTTTCTTGGAGCACTATTGGAGGAGTGTAGAATACTTGGAGTTTTTCAGCAAAAAAGAAAAGGAAGAGCAAGAAAACATAATAGGACATTCGGATCAGCAACTACAATGGGTTTTTCTTGTAGGTACCGAGTGGCATGTATGATTTCTTTGCTAGTTTTGGCATGCATGACATATGAATGTGGTTTCTTGGTTATGATCTATTAGTGGCATGTAGGAATTCCTGGATTGACAGTGTATTTTCTTAGCCTTGCCATTTCCTGGATATCCATGGTGTTGTGGGTTTCTTTCCTTTTGTTTTCTAGTTGGTTCTCATATTCCTTTGGTTGTGGGTTGAGTTATTAGTTCTTGGAACCCTGATTGGAGCAACGCTATGGAGCCCTATAACAACTTGGGCTGAGTTACTAGTCTTGGAGCCTTTGTTGAAAAAAAGCTCTAGAGCGCTTAGTGGGTTGAGCTACTAGTACTGGAGTCTTGGTTGGACAAATGATCTAGAGTGCGAAAAAAAAAATTGGGTTGAGTTACTAGTCCTAGAACCTTGGTTGGAGCAAATTTTTTGGAGCCTTGGACAACTTGGGTGGAGACCAATCTGGTGATGGTTAGTGATGTCTGACCATGAGGTGTAGTCACTAGTTGAGGGTTGAGGTTGTTTGGCCTATGGAAGCCCTAGTTTGATTTTTGTGGATGTGTTTCATGAGATCCCACATTCATGCTTGGAGTATGCGATGGGGGTGACATACTAAAAGAGAGATTTGGTTCAGTCTAGTCTATGGTCAGGTGGTTCATGAAAGTCCCATACCTGGTTGAATTTTTCATATGTTAATAATATTTTATTTCCTCTTATATTTGATGGGTAGATATACTTTTCTATATGTGTTTTTTATGGCTGTCATATACTTGTTATTTCTATTGGTTATATGTTGGTTATGAGCATTTTTTATGATAGTGATGATGTATGGATCTCATCATGTTTTGATTTGTAAATCAATTAACAATGAAAATATGATCTAATAGATGATAATGCAACTAATGTGATAAGGCATCAATGCTTCTTGGAGATTCTCATTTAAGTAAGAGATCCCTATGCTCATATATGTTGTTATGACCTATACAATGCATATTTGTGACATGTTTGATGAAATGCATTTCATGGCTAGTAGGGTTCTAGTCAAGTATTTATTCAAGTATTTGCATTAGTATAATTGTTTCATTGTTACTTTTCATTCCTGGAGGTTTCATGGAGATATGGGTAGTGGCCTAAGTCCTGGTCCTGAGAAGGTGGCACGAAATTCGGGATTGCTGGCTCTGAACTAGGTGGAAAAGTGCTTAGTCTCTTGCATTCCCTTGCTGTGGGAGTGATTGCAGGGTCCCAATCACATGCATGCCCATGTCATGGGAGTGACTGAGACCCTAGGTTAGTAAAACATTAATTTGCCTCACGGGTTGGTCACCTAGAAAGGTTGGTTGGCTCCTGGAGTTTCTGTAGCTTGTGTAGAAGGTCAGATTGGTTGTGTTGTGTTGACTCCACTTCCTTAACTCTACATGGGTATTCAAATCATATCATAGTAGCCTCTCATCACATGTTTACCCTAATGGACCAGTTAACTTGGTTAAATCTGGGAGGAGGGTGGTTACAACTGTCCAGGTGTGCTCAATAAATCTATAATGAAATCCATGGAAATGACCTCCCACTTCCACTTTGGAATGATAATAGGCTTAAGTAATCCACTTGGATGGTTACACTTTGCTTTTACCCATTGAAAATCCAAGCATCTAGCCATAAAATCTGCCACTTCCTTTTTCATATTCGGCCAATAATAGAACTTCTTTACCGTTGTCAATGTCTTTTGATATCCTGGGTGACCTAAATATGGCTTTGCATGAAATTCCCTCAAGATAAGATTCTTGAGCTCATTGTTGTCCCTAAATATGACCAAGCCCTCTATTATGAAATGATATTCTACATCATGATCCCCTGTACCCTGTTGTAACTTGTTCATAAGCTCCCTGTACCTGTCAACCTGTTGCCATGCATGTAATATCTGATCTTGTAAGTCTATCCCATAGGAACTCATAACTATTATGTGATTCACTTGTATCCTCCTGCTAAGAGCATCTACAACACTATTCTCTTTGCCTTTAATATACCTAACCTCAACTCACTGATTGTGGCCAACCATCTAATTGGCCTGACATTTAGATTCGGTTGGTCAAACAGATACCTCAATCCACTATGATAACTCATCAATATGAATCGACTTCCAAGAAGATAATGCCTCCACATATTCAAACCATGGATGATCGCTTCTAAATCAAGATCATGTGTCAGATAATTATGCTCATGCTCATTCAGTTTCCTTGATTCATAGCATACTACTTATTCTTCTTGCATAATAACTCCACCAAGTCCTCCCTTGCAAGCATTTGTGCATACCACAAACTCTTTTTTTGGATCTACCATCTTTAACACTAGATCATTTGTCAACAACTACTTCAACTACTCAAAACTTGTTGCGCATTCCTCTGTCCATTAAAATTTCTTACCTTTCCTTTGCAACAATGTAATATGACGAGTAATCTATGAGAAGTTCTTGATGAACCTCTTGTAGTAACCTGCTAACCCCATGAACAATCTTACCTCATCCACATTTATAGGATCTTCCCATTCATGATATCCCATCTTCTCTAGATCCATTGCTATGCGTTCCTTGGAAACCACATGCCCCGAGCAGTGTACCTCTTTCTGAAAGAAACTGCATTTACTAAGATTAGCATACAACTGATTCTATCTGAGAAATCTCAATATTGTTGCTAAACGTTTGGCATGTTCTTCCTTATTATTATAATATACCAATATGTTATCAATGAATACAATAACACATTTGTCCAGATAAGGATGCAACACACTACTCATAAATCACATAAATGTGGCTAGAGCATTAGTCAAACCGAAAGGAACTACAACAAACTCATAATGTATGTACATGGTCCAGAAAGAAATCCTGTGAATGTCCTCTTCTTTAATGCGTACTTGATGGTATACTGATCTCGAGTCAATCTTCACGAACATTGCTTCTCCCTTCAACTAATCAAACAAGTCATCAATCCTCGGTAAAGATGGTTACCTTTTCATCTGCCTATAAGCAATGCATAGCTAGAGAGTATCATCATTCATCTTCACAAACAACATTGGTGCACCTTAAGGCGATACACTTGGCCTAATGTATCCCTTGTTAAGCATTTCTTTTAACTACAAATTCAGCTCCACTAACTCTGGTGTGCTCATCCTGTACGGTTCCTTTGATGTTGGTGCTTCCTTTGGTAACAACTCAATAGAAAAGTATACTTCCCTGTGAGGAGGCAACTCTGAAATCTCTGTCGAAAACACATCCTGAAACTACTGTAGAATTGGGTACCTACTCAATAAATCTACATCCTCAACTTCCTTACCTTTGTCACTGGAAATATGCACTGCAAATAACACGCACCCTTTCCTGTCACCGTGCTTCTCTTGCATAGCTATAACCATTAGGACTGATGTTACCTTCTTCTTACCCTGTAAAACTATTTGTTATCCATTGTCATCTAAACACTCAATGGATTTGTCATAACAATCCACATTATTCCTATGGAGATACAACCAATCCATACCCAACAACATACTATATGATCTCGATGGAAATCATTCAAATGTGTTGATGTAGGCATACCATTCAACTCAAATGCATAAGCTCTTACCCAATGATGAACTCACTTCTTTGTACCTATAGCCAACTGCACTAACCAAGATTTTGCATGCACTTATTTGTTCAAACCACACTTATCCACCAGGCCAGGATTAACATAACTATAATTAGATCTAGGTTCAATCAAAATAGAAACAATTTGATCACAAATCTTACCATCCATCTCGATAATAGACACCTCGTGATTTTCCTGCATGTTCTCCAATGCTACATAGATCCATGGAATACTCTGTCCAACATCCCCCATTGTTTGTGTCTCCTGTGCACTTTAGATATACGGTCTACCACCATGATTCTATGGACAATATATCCTACGATGCTCTCCTCCACAAGTCCAACACTATACAAGCTCCCTAACATCACCCTTGTTCTACTCAGACTGAAATCTCAGTCCTCTGTGAAATGTATTGAACTTATTATGCAGCATTGCATTCTCTTTGTTACCTATGTCCTGAGGTATTGTTCACTTCTTGTCCCATTTTCCTTTATTCTTATCATTACCCTTCTAGTTTTTCTTAGTCTTATATCTGCACTTTGATTTCTCAAAGCAATGGTTTAGTTTCTAGATGGCCTCCTCCAATGATCTAGGCTCATCAAACGCAAACCTATCCTTGAATTCTACTGACAACCCATTGATGAATCTTTGAATCTTGGGCTTCTTCTCCTTGAGGTAAAGCACATACCTCAATAACTCCAAGAATCTGCTAGTGTACTCCTCATCGGTCATAGATCCCATTTTCAACTCATAGAATTCTTTTTCCATGTCATCATAGTATCTCTTCAATATATACTTCTTCCTCTATAGTCTCTCAAACTTGCTCCAATTCAAATCCTCTTCATAAATGCCTATGATATTCTTTAGATCCTCCCACCACATATCTTATTTACCTTTAAGACTAAATGTAGATATTCTAGCCTTCATGTCTTTTGAGTAATCATGAAACCTAAAGAACTTATTCATACCAAGCAACCATGCTTCTACATCCCTTGAATTCTTCATTTCCCCATTGAATGTAGGTGGATTCGATTTCTTGAACTCATCCATAAAATTTCCCTTGTCACTCCTCCTATAAGGATGATAATGTTGACGAGCATAATGCCTGGTAGAACTAGAACTAGAATAGTATATATATCCATCACCTCTCCTATCTAGAGTATCCAAGAACCTTCCATCTCTAATTGTGTCATCTCTATCTGACCTATGCCCACCATGAGATCTACTGCCATATGCCCCATTATTTATGCCCTCCTACTCATGGGTGATTTGAAGTCTTCCCTGTCTCTGCAATTTTGACAAACTCTGAAGGATTACTGCATTAAATTATGCTTGTTTCTCCTATGCCAGAATGATTTTGTCATCATCTGCTTTACAACTTCTTATTTATGCCTTCAAACTTCTCAATGTGTCTTCTAAGTCAAAGTAATTTCCAACACCACGCTGCTCATATGATCCATAGGGAGAGTCTAAGAACTGTAGTCTATCATATTTCTAGTCATCTTATTTGTTTTCTTCCTACAAGGTATATCATGTCAATGAAACAAAATCATAAACAAACCAATGTACCTCAGTTTAGTTAAGGGGTGGATATATCGTTTGCAAGGTCAACCAGATCAACACAATATATATAAACATACTCATATCAACATTTAATCATAATTTTACTCATTATCCAATCATCAATGCATGACCATGCCAACTACATACCATGAACAACTATAACCATATCAATGTATGCATAAGAATATATAAGCACTGACATGCATAACCAACATACACTCGTGATGACCACATACAACAAATACACCATCAAATTCCACATGGGGACTCCACTGCAACTATGAACACCACAATGCATATGCAACAAGTACATATACCAAAAGCATAAGGAACACATATGTAATTGACATGCATGCACAACCAACACACATCACCCATCCAGTCCAAAGGGTGAACCATGCTCTGATACCACTTTATAACCACCCTCCTCCCATGAGAC